>JBBPTG010000084.1:0-117158 GCA_038093975.1 Chalciporus piperatus
TTTTCCACAAAGTCTACCTGAGATTCGGTCTTTACGACAAAATCATCAGCGACCGAGGACCACAATTCGCATCCGAGTTCGCTCGTGAACTAGGACGAATCCTTGGATACGATCTTTCCCTCTCCACCGCCTACCATCCCCAATCCGATGGGGAAACTGAACGTGTCAACCAGGAAGTAGAAACCTATCTCCGAATCTACTGTGGAGATAACCCCATATCCTGGGCTGATTCTATCTCCCACGCCGAATTTGCACACAATCATCGACTCCAGTCACCGGCAAATCCCCGTTCTATCTCATGATGGGATATGAACCCCGTCCTCTTCCTTCGGTGATTGCCGACTCCGCTTTACCCGCTGTCGAACTTCGCCTTCACTCCCTCACTGCTGCCAGAGACGAAGCACTCGCCTCACACGAGCTTGCTAGACAAGTGATGTCCGCACGAACTCGACAGAAGTTCAAACCATTTGCCAAAGGAGACAAAGTCTGGCTAGAAGCAAGAAACCTCAAACGGTCCCTTACTTCCCCAAAGTTTGCCCCGAAACGAGAAGGACCCTTTACCATCACGCAGGTCTTATCCCCACTATCTTATAAACTCCGCCTCCCACAAACGTGGAAGATCCACCCCGTGTTTCATGCTTCTCTGTTATCGCCCTATCGCGAAAACCCCGTACACGGACCGAACTTCCCAGCTCCACCACCTGACTTGATAGAAGGCGAAGAAGAGTATGAGATCGAAAAGATTCTCCGACACCGAAGTTTCTCCGGACGCCACTCGTACCTGGTTCGCTGGAAAGGATATACTGCTGACGAAGATCGCTGGCTCAAAGAGACAGACCTTACCCACGCCAAGGATGTTCTTGAAAACTATAAGAAAGCTCATCCATCCGCCTTCCCTTCTTCCTCAAGATCCCCATCTTCTGTCAGACGCAAAACTCGCCGCTGAAACTATGTCTGCTCCTACTACCCCTTCGTCGACCACTATGTCTTCCATTTCTTCTCTTTCTCATTCTTCTTCTTCTCCTACTTACCCCCCTGGTTTACCTATTCGTTCTCTACCTATTCAACCCACTCGTCCCTCTTCCCCCGAACCCGCTAGCCCAACCGTCGCTGAGGCTGGACGGAATACCACTGGTCTTCCACTAAACCCCGCTGGATGGCCAGTCTTGCAGGAAGACCTAGATGCCCCCACTCATATTGCCGCTATTCCCACTGTCAGAGTCTTATCCGTTGAATTACCACTCACCGCCCATCGTCTTCGTGACGAGTTGATGGACAATGCCGTCATGGATCGTATGTCCCAATTCTTACTTGACTCACGTCTCTCTGTACCCATTGGCGCCCACCTTGATCTGGGGTCACCCCTCTTTGCCCTCTACCGTGCCTACCTGCAAGCATCTCGTCTTGCCAATCTTCCTCCTTCCCTGACGACGGTTCACCAAGCTCATTCAGAAGCTGCCTCCCTCCGCAATATCCACGGTGATCTAATTACCAACTGAAACGACTCAACTCAACTAAGAGCTAAGACTCACACTAGACAATAGCGAGCCGATGTACTTGGCTGAGGTTCGATGAGGAAACTCCAGGAGAACAAGACTGGGGAGTCCAGTGCTTGTTGACCCGGGTTTATATACTATTGTCAATGTTTGTACATGTTGTGGCTAAACCTTATCGTAGGTGACTGGGTATGACTCATACTGACTACTAGCCAATGGCGTAACTAGCTCTACTGCGGAATGAGTAAGCGTGAGTCATATGATGAGTAATGCTGACTGATGCTGACGAGTGAGCGGTGAGTCATCAGTTAGTAAGCGAAAGTCTAGACCTAGCTTATGTAAGTAAGTCACGTGATGCGATAAGATAAGATAACAAAAGAGAAGATGAAACGACTAAGTCCAAGAAACGAAGAGAAACCTAGTAAGCGTAATGGGATGTAGGGATGATTAGGATAAGGAATGGAGCGTTCGTAACACTACCCCCTCTCTATGGATCGTATTCCTAGACGATCAGATTTCGATGAGTGGACCTTGATTCATCCATGGCACTCCATTTGCTGGTGGAGCCACTGCGACCTGAAGGTTGTTGTTTGTCCAGGTTACTGGTGGTTCGAATGGGTTACCATCGTTTTCATCGACAGGAATAGGGTGGGGAGCACCTACGAGTGCAGGGTCGGGAATAGGAACTTCAGCGAGATCAGGCCAATTTGTGGGCCATTCCTGCTGATCAGGATTCTCTGGCTGTTCCTCCATCACGTTATCCCACTTGCTCAGATCCGGGTGCCATACGACAAGTTTCATCCACCTTGTCGTCCAATCCCAGTTAACCTCAATAGACGTGGACCGTCTGGTAACGATCATTTGAGCGAACATGAGATATTGAATGGCGATGGTGACGACGACGATGGCGATGAAAGTGAGGAGGGAGGGGATGAGCATGCGGAGAATCCAACCGTTGCAGATGACGAAAAGTACAAAGAGGAGGGAGAGGACAAAGTTGCCTCGATCCCGAGTGAAGTTTCGAATGAAGATGTCGCGGAGGACACTCTCCCAAGCGTATGCGTCGTTGAGATCCATTGGTGATGATGGTGGTTCGTGGAAGAGAAACCGTGAGAGTAAAGACCGTCAAACATCAGTCTCTTATACCTCCTCGGTATTTGGCACGGTATTCAACCAATTGATTTGTCCATCATCCACCTGACTCGTTAGATTGTCATACGGTTGGAACAGTGACTCAAATAGACTCCGTGACATGCGAAGGAATCGTGGAGCGGACGGATGTATCTTGTTGAATTCCCTTATTGCATCCTGTGCATTCTTGAGATTAGATCTTGGTTCCCATGTCCGATCAGATTCCGCATAGCCCTTCCAGTGCACGAGGTATTTCAGGGTTTTACCCTGTAAACGAGACTCAACGATGTAGTCCACCTCATATCCATCATCTCTGTCTTCTGTCACAATCACAGGCCCAGGCTTGTCAATGGTTTGCTTCCGTAACCTGTCCTTGTATGGTTTGACACGTGAAACATTAACGACGGGGTGAATTTTCATAGTACGCGGAAGCTTCAAATGTAGTGTGTTCCGTCCAATCAGGGTTGTGATTTCGTAAGGGCCCAACCATCGTGGGGAGAGTTTCTTAGATCTCTGCGCCAGGCAGAGATTAGCTGTAGACAACCAGACTTTCTGACCAATCTCGTAAGATGGCGATTCAGAGCGGTGTTTGTCGGCTTGCGCTTTCATACGCTTCTGAGCTTCTATTATGTTATCCTTGGTTTCTTTCAACGTATTGGCAAGTGCGTCAACAAAGCCCGTAGCAGCTGGTGCTTTAGATGTGTAATTCTCTATTTCCATCCTTGGAGAATATGTGTGCATGACGTTGAAAGGTGCTTTAGATGTAGAAGCTTGCTTCTTCGAGTTGTATGAGAATTGCGCAATTGGCAACCAGTCCATTCTTCTTGTTTTTCTGACGTGAATAGACGGAGATACTGTTGTAGATCTTGATTCATACGTTCAGTTTGTCCATCAGTTTGGGGGTGAAAGGCGGTGGAGAGTTTGGGCGTAATGCCAAGACGTTTGCATATGTCTTTCATCACTTGAGACGCGAATTGCGGTCCTCGGTCCGATATGATGGTTTTAGGAAGTCCATGATGTTTCCACACATGGGTTAGGTAAAGACGAGCAGTGTCGAGAGCGGTGACTGTCTTGTTGCAGGGAATGAATTCTACTTCTTTGGAGAATCTGTCGACGACGACAAGAATGGAATCAGATCCATTCGAGAGTGGCAAATCGGTAGTGAAATCTGCAGAGATATGTTCCCAGGGAAGATCCGGAACTTCAAGGGGACGAAGCTTTCCAGAAGGAGCATAGTTTATCCCTTTGAAACGTGCACATCTGTCGCAGCGTGAGATATAGTCTTTCACGAGCGTAGCCATTCCTGGCCAGGCGTAGCTGCGCTGTAGCAGTTGAATTGTCTTTTCATATTCGGGATGTCCAGCAACGGGCGTGTCGTGATGAAGTCGAATAATCTCCATGCGAAGATCTTCTTCTTCAGAAACGTACAACCTTCCTTTCTTGTCAATCAGAATTCCATCAGATTCTTCACAAATGCCGTGTTCTTTACAGAGTCTCATGACTTCTGTCTCACGTATTTTGAAGGTTGCTTTTCTAATTTTGTTCTTGATCAGATCGGAATCGGTTGAGAGTTGAACAGTTGACGTGGCAGCTATTCTGTCCGGAGGTATTACAAGGACAGCTTTGTTATCTGCTTCGATACCGACTGCGTGATCTTCTCTTCTTGATAGGGCGTCGGCTTTTCCCATTTGGGAACCTGCCTTGTGTAACCATTTGAAATTGAATCGGCTAAGATATTGAGACCAGCGTGCTTGGCGTCGATTTAGATCTTGCCGAGTCATGAAGAACTGACGATTCGCGTGATCGTTCCAGATTTCAAACTCGTGTTTAGAACCTTCCAGATAATGTCTCCATTGTTCTAGACTTCTGATAACGCTTAGCATCTCTTTATCCGCGATAGGGTAATTGCGTTCTTCCGGTGACATGGAGTGGGAAGAGAACGCGTCGGGATGCCATTTGTCTCCTTGTTCTATAGATAGAACAGCACCTGTGGCATCATTAGATGCGTCCGATTCTAGACGGAAGCGTTTGTCGTTGTCTGGAAAAGCGAGTATGGGAGCGGTAATGAACTTCTGTTTTAACGTGTTGAAGGCGTTCCGCTGTGCATCTTCCCATGCAAATTTCACATCTTTCTTCGTAAGGTCATTCAATGGTCTAGCCACTTGAGCGTAGTCTTGAATGAAACGGCGATAGAAGTTGGCTAATCCAAGAAAGCTTCTGACACCTCTGACATTTGTCGGAGTTGGCCATTCGGTGATTGCCTTAACCTTATCGTCATCCATCCTGATTCCCTCGGGAGTAATTGTCATTCCCAAGAATTCCACTTCTTTGGTATGGAAGACACATTTCTCTGGTTTGACGAAACGATCATTTTCTTCTAGGCGACGAAGGACTTCCTTGACTATTTTGGCATGGACAGCAGGGTCATCGGATTTGGTAAAGATCATGATGTAATCAATGTAGACAACAACGGCGTCTTCCATATCCGAGAAGATGTCGTTCATCATGGTCTGGAATGTTGCAGGAGAGTTACATAATCCGAAGTACATGACCAAGGGTTCGAAGGCGCCACGGAAGCACACGAATGCGGCTTTAGATTCATCGCCTTCTTTGATGCGGATGTTGTTGTATCTCCAACGCAAGTCCATTTTGGTAAACAGTTTTGCGCCTTTCAGTTTATCAACTAATTGGGAAATGAGGGGTAGCGGATAATTGTTTTTCACCGTGTGTTCATTTAGGTATCGATAATCTTGAACCATGCGTTTCTTGCCATCTTTCTTAGGAACGAAGAACACAGGAGAAGTTTGCTCAGATTTGGAAGAACGAATGTACCCTTTCTTGAGCTGATCATCGATGAATGCACTGACTTCTTCCTGTTCCGTAACAGAGAGTGGGATTAGACGACCCTTTTTCAGCTTGTAGGTGTCTTTTAGGTCAATTGCGTGATCCCACGGTTTACGGGTTGGCATGCGTTCAGATTCCTTTTTCTTGAACAGGTGAATATACTTGTGATACTCTTTTGGAACAAGCTCTTCCGGAGTCTTTTCCGTTTTCGGTTCAGATGCATCCTTCTTTGCGGCGTTAATGTGACGAAGAGAATTTCGTTCTTCATCATCAAGTTGTCATGCGAACGGTGGTTTATCTCGTAAAACGGAACAAGACCAAGGACAACGTGTCATGTGGACCGTTCCTTCGTTCCAATCTATCTCTGGATTGTGTTGCTTCAGCCATGCGTATCCTAGTATCATCTGATTCTTTCTGAGATCAGTGACTCGGACTTCTGCAATGGCCTTCTCACGATGTCCGTTGAAATGGATAATGATTTCCGCACAGTGTGTTATCTGTCCAGCGGAGTTATGTGTTCCGTCCACGTTGTATACCGTAAGTGGATGTCTGAGTTGCACAAGGGGTAATTTGATTTTATCAGCCCATCTCCGATCAACGAAGATAGCATTAGCTCCTGAATCAAGAAGTGCTTCTGCTCGTGTGAAAGCAGACGGGAGGCGTTGCGAGGCAATGGAAGTGGATAACTTCAGTTCTCGGTCCGTCGTGCGAATGAAACGTGGTCCTGGGTTTTCGGAAAGATATCGGATTATGGAAACGGAATTAAGCACCTGACTAGAGTCCAGGCCAAGCTCATGATCAACATGAGTCCCCGTTTGACTGTGTGAATAGTTTACAGATTTTCCTAACGAGTTAGTTGCGGTCCGTTTGCCCAGATCATTCAGGCCGCTTTGCCTTTTCCCTTCATTTCGATGTCTTTCATATCGTAGAAGTAAGCCTTCATTTCATCGAATGAACGGCCTTCAAGAGTGTTAGATTCGGTAGACAGTTCTCTCACCTGTCTCTTCTGAAGTTTGCAAGCACGTTTGTGTTCGCCTCGTGACCAACCACAGCCCTTGCATTTGGTACTAGGTACCGGACATTGCTGTTTCGGATGTCCCGGTTTCCCACAGTTCCAACAGTTTCCTTGTTTCTTCTCTTTGAAATTGCTTGTGGCCGCCTTTACGACAGACGGTGCTTCTTCTTCTTCCACGATTTCTCCTTCTTCGATTTCTGCAGAACCTATATCCATTGGGGCACCACGACCTGGTTGTGTGCCCGTGTTGGTATATTTATATCGCGGGGTATCACCTGCGGTTCCTGTCTTGATCATGGAGATAAGTTATTTCCTTCCTGCAAGGAGACTGAAACGACTCAACTCAATCAAGAGCTAGCGCTATCATCAGACAACATGCCCTAGCGAAACCACATCAACTCAGTAACTAGAGCTGAGGATCAGACTAGGCAAGCAGGAGCGCTTGGCCCATGAAGTTCAAGAAGAGGAAACTCCAGGAGAACAAGACTGGGGAGTCCAGTGCTTGTCGACCCGGGTTTATATACTATTGTCAATGTTTGTACATGTTGTGGCTAAACCTTATCGTAGGTGACTGGGTATGACTCATACTGACTACTAGCCAATGGCGTAACTAGCTCTACTGCGGAATGAGTAAGCGTGAGTCATATGATGAGTAATGCTGACTGATGCTGACGAGTGAGCGGTGAGTCATCAGTTAGTAAGCGAAGGTCTAGACCTAGCTTATGTAAGTAAGTCACGTGATGCGATAAGATAAGATAACAAAAGAGAAAGTGAAACGACTAAGTCCAAAAGTGAAAGAGAAACGTAGTAAGCGTAGTGAAGTCTAGGAAAGACTAGGATAAAGAACTGAGCGTTCGTAACACTACCTCCTCTCTATGGATCGTATTCCAGACGATCAAGACCTTGCAAGGATATCAACCTGTGAAGAAGCACGAACATTGTGCAATGAACGGCGATGATGATGATGATATCGAGAATCATGATGATGGGGATGGGTGGTAGGATTCTCAGAATCCGGAATTGGGATAGTTGAAATGCGAAACAGCATGTGATGATGACAACGTATCTGCGAGTGCGAGCATTGCGATAGTTGCGAGCGACGACATTGCGAACGACAGCGGCGAAGGCATGTGAGTTCATTGTGATGATTGTTTCAATGATGGATGTGAATGGAGAGCAAGAGCGTAAAACATCACTCTTTATACCTTTTCGGTTCTCGGCACGGTTTCCAATCAATTGATGTTTTCATCGTCAGTCTGACTCGATCGACTGTCATGCAGTTGTAATTGTGACTCGAATAGAATTCTGAGTCATGCTGTGTAAGCGCAGGGTGAACGGATGTGTAGCGTGGGAAATTCTAATTGCATCCAGTGCAATGTCAAGAATAGACCTTGGTTATCACGTGCGAGTAGATTTCGCATAGCTTTCAATGCGCAAGGCATTTCAGGTTTTGACCTTGTAAGCATGAATCAACGATGTAATTCACTTTGTGTTCGTCATGGGATATGGAAGCTTCAAGCGTATAGCGTTCCGACCAATCAGGTTTGCGATTGTGTAAGGTTCTAACCTTGTAAGAAAGGTTTCCTTGGATTGTATCAACACGTTTCTCGAGTGTGTCAATGAGAATTGCAGCAGCGAGTGCTAAAGCGAGTGGTGATGAGCGTGAAGATTGTGAAATCCTCAGAAATGCGCGTTCTCGGTAGAGATTTGGGTTCTTCAAGCGACTGCGGCTTGGAATTTGGGCGAGAGAAAGAGATTTTGAGCGAAGAAAATGATTATGGTTAACACCATTATTGTTCGTACCCTTGGTACTCTCTTGTACTCTTCACACTAGCGTGTTCATAGTGTGTCACTTGTCGTAACACCTGTCGTAACACTTGTGTCATTGCCATAACACTTTGTATTCCTTGTGTCACTTCACGTTCCATTGGTGTTCATTGGTAACACATCTTCGTGTGCATTCCCGCAACACTTCATCGTGTCACTACCATTCCACTACCTCCTCTCTTTGGTTTGGATTCCAGACAAACCCTACGGAGAACCAAACGCTACGGTGAACTCACAGAGGAACTCTATGGTTCTTTGGCCCGGTCGACCTTCTCGATACTCGATGGAAGTAGGAGTTTCATGTGATCTTGACAATCCCCCCGGTAAAAAAAAATTTCACGGTTTCTGTAGGTTTCTTCACAGATAACCGAAACGACGAGTGGTTTGGGATTGTTCGAGCGATGAGCGACAACAGCTCAATGGAATTCGCTTCCATACTTCGAGTGCTTGAGACAGCAATGAGGATTGATAGTGATGAGCGAAAGCAGCTCAATGGGTTTGGATCCCAGACAATGCTATTCAAGTAGCAATGAGCGGAAACAGCTCTGTCGATTTGGATTCCAGACTACTCGGATTTCATGCATGTGGCAGCGGTGTGCGCAAACGTAACGAGCGAAAACAGCTCGACGAATTTGGATTTCAGACAGCGGGCGGCAAGAGTTTTGGATTCCAGACACGTTCAGGGATAACACCCTAGTAGAATAGACACTAGTGACAGCGTTCTTGACGCGATGTGTCGGTGACAACGATGATAAAATCGTAAAGCTGTCTTTCAAGCTTGCTGACGACGATAGGGACAAGGGAATATGCGGTGACAGCATACGAGCGAGTTTCAAGCTTTCAGTGATGTCCGTGAGGGACTATGTCTCGACTGGTAAACACAGTGTTCCGTTCCACTCGATGGAAAGGGGTAAAAACGCGACGCGGAGTACGATGATGTTCGACATCATGTTCGACAGTTGTTAACTCAACGAAAGCAGTTGAAGTGTCGTGAACGCGGTAAGCGGAAAATCAAGTATCCAGTTCCACTCGATGGAAGGACAAAGAACGCGGCACGCTGATAAGCGGCGGGATTGCTCGACAAGTAGATACCTACTGTCAGCGATGACAAGGCGCGAAGACAGCGCAGGTACCCACTTGCGATCGACAGTTGAGTGGCGTACTGGTGACGAGACGACTAGACGATAACGATAAAGTCGTAAAGCTATCTTTCAAGCTTGTAGATGTCGAGGGAGACGAAGTCGAGCGGCGGCGGCTCTTGCACGTGAGTTGCGATAACTCAGGGTATTGATCTTCTAAGTACTGCTAGAGTACTGCATGTTGATTGTCCAAACCGGTATAGAAGACCAAGTGAGGTTCAACAGATCGTGAAGCTATCTTTCAGGCTTCGCGGATGACGGCGACGGAATGCGCAACAGAGGTAGACACTCTAGTTGCCAGGGAATAGTTGCAGAGCAACGGTGACGATGTACACGGTAGAGGTAGACACTCTAGCAGAGTCGCAAGACAGCGACGACGATGTACGCGGATAGGGGTGTGGGGTGACGACGACGATGAATGGGTAACAGAAACTGGGCACTAAATGCTGACCCATGAGAAATGAAAAGCCAGAAGGCGAATTCGTGACGTCAACAGGTGATCACGCGAACCTGGATCATGTGTACACGCAAAGGCTATTGGTAATACCCAAGCGATCTCCAATGATCAAAGAGCCCCTTGTGCACTATGGGGAACAGCAACATTATCCTGTTTAGAACGGTGGACAGCCGTATGTGCAGCAGTGGGAACAGAGTTGCTTTCTCCGAGCGTGTCACGTACGCCAACGGTCAAACGACCAACTCTTTAGCCCTAGAGTCCGGGCAGTGTGATCAAGTTTATCCAAGTGTCATGACGCAGTCATCAACACTAGGTAGTGACTCTTTTAGCTCACGACCAAAGCTAGGTAGGTCTGAGTATGTGGCGACGATGACGACATGTTGCGGACGCAGCAACAGTGATGACGATATGAGCTGGCTAGCAGCCTCGACAGTGACAAGGATGGTGAGCGCGACGACAGCGCAATAGATTACAGAGGTAAGCACTCTGCTGGGTTGTAAGACAGTGACGACGTACTGTTGCGATAGCAGCAACGATGAGCTCGATCTCGATGAGCATGTACGCGAACGATGGCGATGAGCTGACTGGCAGGCTCGACGATGTTGACAATGATGAGCTGACTTGCAAGCTCGACGACGACGACGATGACGTCGGATTTGCTGACCGAGTTATCTTCAGCGATGAGAACGATGGTGAGCTGACTAGCAGACTCAACGCGGACGACGATATGTTTTGCTGACCTAGTTATCTTCAGCGACGACGAAGCACGTTTCTCGATTGTGCTGGTACCCACTTGCGACGACGGTGAAGTGGCATACGATGGTGAGCTGACTAGCAGCAACGATGGCGAGGCGCGAACAAGCAGCGCAGGCACCCATTTGCGATGACGGTGCAGATGGCGTACAACGAGTGCGGCAGTGACGAGACACTGAGGCAGAGAGGATTAATAATAGTCTTGTTCTAATGAAACGACTCAACTCAATCAAGAGCTAGCGCTATCATCAGACAACATGCCCTAGTGGAACCACATCAACTCAGTAACTAGAGCTGAGGATCAGACTAGGCAAGCAGGAGCGCTTGGCCCATGAAGTTCAAGAAGAGGAAACTCCAGGAGAACAAGACTGGAGAGCCAGTGCTTGTCAACCCGGGTTTATATACTATTGACAGTGTTTGTACATGTTGTGGCTAAACCTTAACTATATGACTAGTAAACCTTAACTATATAACTAGGTATGACTAGATATGAGTCATGGCGAGTAACAGCCAATAGCGTATATGACTAGTAAGCGAGATGAGTCAGTAAGAGTCTGAGTCATGGTGACTCGGTATGAGTCATGGACAGTGGGGAAGATGCACAGCCACGCACAGCCACGTTACGTAAGCGAAAGGCTAGACCTAGCTGATGTAAGCAGGTCACGTGATGTGATCTTGATAAGATAAGATAACAGAAAAGGGAGAGAAAGCGACTAAGTCCAAAAGTGAAAGAGAAACGTAGTAAGTGTAGGAAAAACTAGGATAAGGAACTGAGCGTTCGTAACACTCGCGGGGAGGAGTTTCGTCACGTTGTGCGTCATTTGGAGGGGACTGATCATGTTCGCGATCGTTCGGCGGGGACTTATCACGTTCGCGATCGGTTGGCAGGGATTGATCACGTTCATTCTCATCCGCAGAATCCTCTTCAAGTGGATATCCTTCTTCGTCTGATGGAGTTTCGTCGTGTCGCCTATCGTCTGGGGGAGGCTGATATCGGAAGATAAGTGTGAAAATAATGAAATGACCTACTGAATGATCGAACACTTACCGTAAGTCTGCTGCGCTTGCGAGTCTGATTCGATCCGCTGGAAAGGTCACGGTGACGTTTCTGAGAAGCGGAACCTGCTGCTTCGTCTGGCGGTCTGGAGAGAAGATTAAAACCCCGGAGATCTCGCGTCCTTTCCATTCGATCCTTCTCGTCTGGTGAAGCCAGCTTATAGTGTCGATGCCAGGTGGAATTGGACACGATGTGAGGTTGGTTTTGAAGAGGACAGACACAGAGTTCCTTTCCTGGGGGGACATTATAGGCCGAGAAGTTCGTATTCATGTTACTAGCTTGCTACAGAGGGTTGTGTAGTAGGTGTATCCGAGGCGGGGTGGCTGTGGTTGTAAGGACGTGGTGTAGACTTGTAGTAGTGCAGCGCGTAGTCGTAACGGACCAGCGTGTGTCGTAGTTGTAGTCGACCAGCTCCCAGCGTGTTATAACCCTAGCGTGTAGTCGATATCACGTAGTCAATGTAGCGATGTTCAATACAGACAGGGGGTGGGTCATATCCAGTCACATCACGCGATATGCAATCACAGGGCGTCACATGTTGCATCACACGGGCACATTCAATTCTCACTGGGACTGAAGATCGATAATTCCCTTCAGCACCAACACACTCCAACACAGTCACAGTGCAACTTAGTACGTTTGACATTCCGCCCGCTTTCAACAAGTTGCCTGCCTGGATCTCGCAATGAGCGAATCGGTCCAGAATACATACGCTAACAACCTGCCAACGGCTTTCGGATACCCTCTGTGGACACCCGAACCAAGTACCAGTCTCCCAGAGTCCTATCAAGAGGACGGGCTGCAGATCGGAGACGTCGGCTATGTCGACGACTATGGAAAATTCCATGTCCTTTTTAACATACGCTATTCCTCTGACCACGAACTTCATGAACATGGTGTCCCTGTATTCGACCCCATCACCCTCAACGTCAGGCGCGATATTGATGTCACGGCAAACGCTATACCTCCTCAATCTTTCATCGGTTCCCGTCATATTCAGCAGGAGACGCAGTGTGGCGAAAGGTATTTCTCAATGTGAATCCCCCAGGAAAGACCATGAGATTGATTTTGTTTGAAGGACACATTACCGATTCCGTTCATCCTCATCTGCCGGCTCCATCCTTGTACTCCCTTTTGGTGCGATACGCCATGAGCTCAAAGAGCGAGAGGAATTTCGCAAGATTGCCACAGAAAACGCCCTTCACTGGTGTGCGTTCGCCAAGAAAGACTCACTTTACCTGATCACTGGGTTGCATAAAGCCCGTTCATGGTCTCTTGGCTCCTTCCACGACGCCTCAGATACCGGTGAAATCCTAGTTACGCAACCAGACAATGCAAACGCCGGGATCCACGAGTGGCATTGTGGGTTTTCCGTGAATTGGCGTTCTGGGCCGCGGGATGATCAGAACGAATGCGTCAATCAGACAGTATTTATCTGTGGATATAAGATTGCAGTGAGATGGTGGGCTCCCGTGCCCACTATTGAATGGATACCACGCTCGCACGGTGCCTGGGTCGCGTTGTGCACCGTCTTTGTGGGCATTTTGGTTGATACCCTGAAAACACTTTGGCGGATTATTGTTCTCGGAGGTGAGTCTTTGTTATTCATCCTCGTTGCGTATCTCACGTCCGAAGGTAGCGCAGATGTCCGGCATGCACCTCAGTTATCCCCGGTAAGATACCACGACTGAGTTTCTCGATTTGCGGCAACTCAGTGACGTCCTAGCCCTTTCATCCGGCCGATGTCATCAATCGTTACTTACTGGACAAGGTTTGCGTGATGGAACTTCGGTGACAAGACACTGAATTTTTGTACAGAATCCTCAAGCGCGAGTCGCTGTTACTCATGACAGCGAGTGGATGGTCATGTTCGAGACGGTTTGTTACCACAAAATATGGCTGTATCATTTCGTGGTGTTTACCTAGCTTCCAGGGAGAATTAACCCATGAAAACATGACACAAGAAGACTACCTCTGGGAACGTTTGGCTGAAAAATACACCTGTGTCTCTCACGAAGGTAAGCATTTCATTTTCACGATCCATCAGGCACTGTAATTATTCATAGATGTTGTTTCCCTGGAGAGAAAGGGGTATGTTCTTCATCACTTGTTCATATTCAGAATGTTAATCTGTCGACAGCAAGGATGTCAATGAACTATGCGGATCGGCGCAAGCCCTCGGGATGTTCGCTTTCCCTAATCTTTCGGACGGCAATCGATACTTGGTTATTACACGTGTGTCACCTATCATTCCACCAAAGAGGTCTCACAAACTCACGATGTCCCATAGGCTTGCGCACTGAACATATCACCGCCATTCTTACAGATCCCCCACCACTAGTTGGTATATATGTTCTTGTGCAGTTCGACAGCATAGAAAGGAAAACAAAGATCCAATCAATACCCATGTGCGAGAACATTATTGAATGGGAGGATGAGATCCCTATGTGAGACATTCCCTATCTGTTCTCGTTTTCTGTTGCCGACGAGTGTTAGACCCATGGATCCATCTGCCACAATCCGAGTCACAGTTTGTGCCTCCTTTGAGATTGAACCAGTTTTGGGAAATGGAAGGATGCTCTGTACGTCGGAAATGACCACGGGAGATTTGATTGCCCCCACCACTTGTAAGTTTCACCTTTTTTGATGGGCTTGTGATGGTGCTCAAAGTATTCAAGTGGTCATGTTCCCGTCCACGAGTGCCGGCCCTCGTCCTTCGCTCCTTATTACTTGGGAACAAAGGCATCAGACGATGCGCCATAATGAGGTAAGACAAGTGTACTCCTTCGCACCACTCATCGCTGCCCACCAATATATTTTCTTAGGATCACTGGGAAAGGTCTTCAGTCATGGCGCACGAGACAGACCTAGGGCATGATGCCCTCCTCCGCTACTACCAAGAGTTCAAGGAGGCAGACCTCCGTGAATCTACCGAACATTTCGAACACGCTCTGGAAATCTGCTCTCCTAGCCATAAGTGCCGTCCAGCTGCACTATCCAACCTTGCCGTGGCAAAGTTCATTAGCTGTCAGGTTGGCGTTGCAGGCTCGATGATCGATGGTCCTATTGCATTATGTTTGGACGCGCTTGACTTGCGACCTCCCCAACACCCAGATCGACCTGCCACATTGCTCTATCTCGTCCAGGCACTATGTCATGATTACGAAAAGCAGGGATGTGATGAATCTCTTGCGGGCGAGATAGAGAGACATATCTCCGAGCTGAGGGAAATTTGCTTGAAAGGGAGCCCTGAGTGCCGGGCTGCAGACCTCATACGTCAATCGTTCAAACGATGTAAAACAATAACCCATGGCACCCTTGGCGACCTCGATGAGCTAATATCAGAATTGGAGGCGGCCACTTTGGAGGCCCCGATCAATCATTTTGACAGGCCTAACCGACTAGAAAACCTCAGTATTGCGTTGCTGAAACGTTTCGAGGTACAAGTTCCCCCAAGCCTCGACGACCTTGAACAAGCAATTGCGGCCCAGGAGGACGCTATACGGTCCATGCCTGATAACCATCCGGACCTTGGTTGCTGCCTGAGCAACCTTGGACTATGTCTCCACCTTCGTTTTCATTGGCTCGGTGACATTGATGACCTTGAACGAGCATTTATGATGCAGGAGGATGCTATACGACTTTCCCCCGAGGACCACCCTTACCAATCTTATATCGTGGATAACCTTAGTCTCTTCCTCCACACTCCTTTTCATCGAATCAGTGATACCCTCCTTCGGAGAAATGACTATGTTGCGCCAATGTTACACGGACCATATTGCAGTTGCTGTGACTGTACTAGTCTACCCCAAAGTCCATCCTAGCTACTAGTAACTTGAACAAGCAAAGCTACGCTAATGACTCCCCGAAATGTTTTTCGAGCGTGGACGCTGGACGAGGAAAGTAACGTCACAAACATATGACTTCATTATCAGAGTTTCGATCAAGCTTCGGTATGAATAGTGGCTAGCAGGGCGACGCAAGTTGGAGTCATGTCCCATCTAATCATTGGATCGGGCCCGCATAGAAGCTATCAGAAGCTTAGTAGTTGATGAAGCAGAGCCTCTGATCAGACTCAGATCGGTGCGGAGGTTCTTATAATGGATCCCGGGGATCAACCAACGTCTCTTCTGGGAGTTGGGCGCATCCGAAAGATGGACGTGCAAATGAACAATCATCAAATGAGGCCGACCCCCACATCCCACGCAGCACAGTTCACAAGCTTCGAGGAACGAGCAGCGGGATGAAGATAAATCGTTAAATTGTTACAAACTTGAATGTGGTTGCTTCCTCCACAAGTTATTTATTTACAGCAACGAAACCGAGAGACGGCTGGTCAATAGCTAGTACATCAAATTACCTACCGCGGATGGCGCACCAGCGTCAGTGTACAAGCAGGATCCGGTGCCGACTAATGCAGCTCCACTAGGGTCATTCTGCTGGAACAGAGATGGGGAGGTAGCGAGGAAGGGGAAGTAAAGCTGCACGTAAGATGCGCTGTCAAGGAAAGAGAAAGCCTGTTTGAAGAAGGCAACCCTATGGAACATACATTAGCTCCAACGTTGCTGGGTACAGGGGCACACTCACTGGTCTGCTTGACCGCCAGGGGGGTTCTCGAGGGCGAACTCTGTGATGACCAACTGGTATTGCTAGCGAGTATGTTAGCATCTCGGTTGCAGATACCGGGCATCATCACCTACGGGAAATTGAGCATGCGCCAATCCTACGAAGCTCTGGAACTCTGAGAACGAGCCTCTGAAGATGCGTATTAAAACAAGGATTCAGCGCGAAGAACGAGTACGCTACTTGCCCGTACCAGTGCTATCAGAGAAAGTTACCCCAAAGTCAGTTATTCGAGTCCACCAAAAAAGCAAGTTGAACGAGCCCACCAGATTGATGTAGTCAAAGTAACACCGGCCAGCACAATCACTGATCATTTGAGAGACCCAGCTCAACCCCTTTCCAGAAGTGGTGCTCGATGTGACGGCAGGGAGCGCTTTCTTAATGGGCTATAATATTTCCCATATCGGCAATCGTTTCTGTAAAGTAAACCCATTGCTTACCAGAGGATTGACATACTGGATGTACCAAGAAGCAGCCTGGCTGGGGGTGATGCCGTTGATGTCTGGTTCGTTCAAAGTGAACACAGCTGGTGGGATCAAAGGTTTTGAGACAACGTCAGATGAAGACTGGTCGAGAGACGTACTTGCCCATCCCTGGGCTTGCCAGCGAGAATAAAGGTCGGCGATCGGACTCGAGCTGCAGTCCAGGCAACGCTGCATGCCGATGAATCCGAGACCACCATTGCCATTGGTGGAAGGTGGCGCGTATGTCTCGTAGTCGTAACTGAAGTGCGATGGATCGAATCAGTGGCGAAATATTGAGAATATACGAGACAACATACATAGCAACAACTTGACCGTCACCGTTATTGAATACACCAGGGTCCCTGAACTAGCTGGTCAATAAAGCGATAGATAACCAAAGGAATAACCGCACAAAGTTCCATCATCTGTGGAGTACGAGATGTTAGTCATGCACGGGAACGACTGGGACATTCTTACACCAAGTCCAGCAGAGACCCCGCTTGCCTGCCAAAGCGGCAGTGGTAAATACACAGAAGAGAACGAAGGCCAAAGCAAACATTGCGGTGAAGAAGGTAAACGATACCGTTG
This sequence comes from Chalciporus piperatus, assembly GCA_038093975.1. NCBI lineage: Eukaryota > Fungi > Basidiomycota > Agaricomycetes > Boletales > Boletaceae > Chalciporus > Chalciporus piperatus. The sequence goes on from JBBPTG010000084.1 coordinate 17,395, forward strand.
AAGAATTAGTGAGGAATGTGGCAACGCCATTTATACCAAGGATCTCGCCACTTGTTTGAGTCAGCCCACAGGGGCGCGGATAATAATGAAGTACCCTGAAGAGATGGCGGCGTCAGGTGCACACACGACCCATGTGCTTCGCATCAGTGGCCTTGGTTCCCTAAGAAACCGGACATCTCTAGTGTGCTGCGCACCACGCAGTCAAGATGATGAGAGGGTTAGCCCCAAACAAGTACCTGTGTTAACCCTCTGACGCATCTCAACAGACCTGGTAATCCAGTGGGGCTGCCTTTCTACGGGCCATATATAATATTCGAACCCATCTTGAGCGATGGATTCATTGCAGGGGCGTACAAACTAGACGGACACCTCGGACTGAGGTTCGAATTGTCACTGGCTGGGATTTGTGTGCGTGGTAACCATACTGAACCGCTGATCAATGCCCACGGGCCAAAGTAAGAACCGTACCTGTTCCGAAGCGTCGGTGCTTAGAAGAGACCGTCTCCATACTAAGTGGTTGCCACAAACGGGAGATCAGTGAGGAAACCGAGGTCTAGTTCTGCCGTTTTCGAAAGTCATGGTGACCTGGCGAAATCAACATGTGCAAGTTTAATTTACAGCAATTAGGTAAGGTTAGGGTTTAATCCGGTTGGGTTAGGGTTTATGTCCATCTCGCTTGGACGCGTCATCTACCGCGACCGACCACGACGACCGCATCTTTCACTCTTTCACCGACGACTCAGAACCAGCCAAGATGCCTCTCGAAGCGACGATGATGATTATTGACAACTCAGAATACATGCGAAATGGAGACTACGTGCCGTCCAGATTCGACGCCCAGTCCGACGCAGTCAACACCATCTTCCAGACAAAGATTGACTCCAACCCGGAAAATACTGTCGGCATGATGACAATGGCTCACAAAGGGTGCGTAAGTGTACCCCCTCTTATCACCCCGTGGTCATGACTCGTCTCATTGGTTTCGCGTCGTGTTCAGCCCAGAGGTCCTGGTGACACATTCCAAGGATCTCGGTCAGATACTTAAAGGAATTCACAACGCTTCATCCAAGATCGGTGGATCGATAGACATCCCCACCGCCATCAATATCGCCCAACTCGCACTCAAACACCGCGAAAACAAGAACCTACGACAACGCATAATCGTGTTTGTTGGATCGCCTCTCCAGGGTACAGGTGCGGATGAACGGGAGATGGTCAAGCTCGCGAAGAAGTTGAAGAAAAACAACGTGGCTGTCGACTTTATCGCCTTTGGTGATGGGATCGAGGAGGGAGAGTCAAACGTCCTCAAGTCATTTATCGAGAATGCTTCCAGCGGCGATAACTCGTACGTGTATCATCCCATGGGTAGACTGACGAGTACCTTACATGTTACACCCATAGACATCTAGTATCTGTACCACCGGGGCCACACTTGCTGTCGGATTTCGTGTTATCATCACCCATTTTGTCGGAGGACCGTGGTATACCCCCAGAGGCCATGGTTGGTGCAGCTGGTCCATCAAGTTCTGGTGGCGCGACCAATTTTGAGTTTGGCGTTGACCCCACTCTCGATCCCGAGCTTGCGATGGTGAGCATGTTGTGTTTCAGGCAACCAAATCTGGTACTAAGAATGTGTCGTAGGCATTACGTATGTCGATGGAGGAGGAAAGAGCACGTCAAGCTGCTGAAGATCAAGCGCGTGCAACAGCAGATGCACCCTCCGCATCCACTGTGCGCGCTGACGACGCCGCGGACATCGATGCTGACGAAGAAGCCCTGCTTCAACAAGCGATTGCGATGTCCGAGGGTCGAGATGTAGACATGGGTGATGAGCATGGCGACGATGAAGAAGATATGGATGAAGAAGAGGCAATTGCTCGAGCCATTGAAATGAGTATGAAGCAAGATCAAGCACAGCAGAAGAAGCAGTAGGAGGTTTTCGCCCATAGTCCCTATTGACACCGCTCAAGTAACTATTGTACTTTTGTCGAGCCTACATTTTCCTGACTGTTGATTGGGATGCTCGACCTTTTCAGCATGTCACGAGAGTACACATGCAGGTATGTTGGACAACGGATGTAGATCATTCTATTACCAGCACCTCCTCCGTCTGTAATAATTCTGTTGTTTGACCTGACCGATGTTGTACCTGATAACTCAGAGGGTCAAGATAAATCCCAGTCCCAATTGCGCCTGCGTGGATTGCTTTATCGCACTCCCGAAGATTGAAAAAGATGCGAGCAGCGAGTAGGCTATGCACCGCTACCTGGGCACTGACGATCACGAGATAAGAACATGCGAAGAGTGATGAAGGGAAACGAAGACGAACGTGTCCAAGGAAGGTGTATATGCGATCTGCGGGGCCGGTTTCATATTCGGAAAACAGAGGCACTGTTTCTTAGACTCACCGGTGCAGCAATCATCACAGCCATGTTGGCAGCCGATAGCACTGTATGATCGGATCAGCTACATAGATTCCCCATGAACGAGGACGAGCGGCCTACCGATGATGCCCCACATGTACATGATTCCGTCCCAATAAAGCGTATTCAACGTCCTGCTGTTGATGTTGCGGTAGGTTCGGAACTTTCTCCAGGTACTCATACCTTGAAGAACTTTGCGACCTTTGAGATCAGATGCTGCGTTGGAAACGGAGGAGAACATACAGATCTCGTAAGCCATCAGGAAGCTATACTGAAAAGCGCCATCTCTTGATGTTCGAAACGCACAAGCGGAAGGATAGAATACTGATCAACAGTGAGTCAGCATATCATCACATGGGATCAGACTGACCGTAAATCGAGGTGGAATCACCGGGGAGGGAGTAGTTGAGATGTGTCACTAGCGAGATAGCAGCTGCGATGAATATCTGGTGGTGTGCGGGAGGCATCACATCAGTAACTCTGGTGATGCCTACATACATTGGAACCTGACTCACAGCAGCTAGGGCGAGTAGAATGTAAAGCACTTTCTTACTGCGACCCCACAAAGCATATGTTCGTAAGATCAAGATTGCCTCAGCGGCGATAACAGAAGCAGTGTATAGGGCTGTCTTAGAGCTTTAGCAAGCGGAGCAGCGCAGGGACAAAGCAAACAGACCATCTAGTGCGAAAGTAAACGGACCACACTGTAATTGAGGCATGAGCTGGTCACGCAAAAGGTCGGATAGGCCTCCTCACTTTCTGAACATCCAGAGCGTCTAGGCGATCAGAATCGATTAGAGATATGTCGAAGACCAAAAACTTGTACGAACCATAACAGGTCAGTGCAGAGGCAATGAATGGCAGGTATCGTGAAAGCGTGAACACGACGCGTGTCGCCTCCCACCTCCTACCCCACACATGTTCCACCTGACTTTAAGGTTAAGGGCGGTCGACACGAATATTTGGAGATGACGAACCTCAGCCGGAAACGTTAAACAGTAGTCATATATCTTGGCAGGAAAGGGTCAGATTGACTTTACGCCTCAAAACCAACGACGTACGAAGACCGAAAGCGCAGCAACTACGTTCGCAAATGTCAGTCAATTAGCGCCACGAAGGAGACGAGGCACACCGTTAAGGTACTGGAATGTACAAGCATTGTTAGCCAATTCTCCCCCGGGCGTCTAGATTATAGAAGCTCACTACTGACCTTGGCAAACTGCAAGCGGGAAAGGTCGGTCACAACATCGTTGGACATGGACGCGAGGGGAGTTGCTCGAGTGTGGGCAGAGTCATCAGGAGTGGGGCCGGCAGCCCTTCACTGCGACGTGGCCTTATAACGGACGAGAAGCCATGACAAATGGAAGGAGACACGAGGATGACAACTGGTACTTAACCACGTATAGACTTGCCTTATGTTGACTGGGCGGTGCGGTCGGGATGGGACAAATGCTGACACGGTTATTCAGCCTTGCCGCTTCAGGACCATCACTTGACACGACGCACTGATTTCCAGATTCCAGAAGCTAAGAGCTCACTCTGAGCCCGCCACTGACTTGGACTCCAGGGAGGAGACTTGGGCAATCCTTGCCTGTTCAAGAACACAATAGGAGCATGATTTGGAATGTCAAGACGCTCACTCGGGCTGTGCCGATAGTGTCTCTCCATCATGATGGGAGATCTATGTTACCGATCGGCGATATCCATAGAAATCAGGTGCTTCTCGGAGCCTATCCGGTACACTAAGCTGCAGTTGCCGCCGGCTGGCGTGCACCCTCATTAATTATCCAGAAAAAGAGATCACGCACCTGTTGGAGAGGGATGTCGTTTCTGATTGTATACCCTTGCGGATGACTTTGTCGGCAGTGGATTCATCAACAAAGTCGAGGCCGAAAAAGTTCACGCAGCTCTCGTCATGTATTGGCCATACCATACGGGAACTCATCCTGTAGAGAGGACGCTTTCCCAAAGCAGGGCACTGAGAGATGGCGAGTGCTTTTGTATCGATTCTGCATGATTCCTGAGATTGACTTTTGAAATCCAATCGCAGACTTGGTCGTAGCTTTGAAGTCTGAATGGATCAATGCTTTGTGAACGGTCGGCGTTAGAATTGCGTATGTACTCACTGTCAACCTTTCGGAGGTAATAACAAACGTGGAGATCGCAAAATCTTGAGATACAGAATATGCCCCTTCACTGTTTGCTGAAAACCAGATACCAAGGGTGACTTCATGAGTTGGATGGCCGAGAAGTCTGGCAGAGCAAAAGGAGGAATCTATTGGAAAAGACCTACGGTATCCATAGGAAACCGGATATAATGGCGTAGCTTAGGTCAGTAACGCAGAGTGCACCGGCTTCTCCAACCTGAATCTCAGTGAGCGTTGTCGCACGATAGCAAGTGCAGCTCGTCCTTTGGAATACCCGCAAGCGATCAAACGAAACAAAGACCAGCGCATGCGGTCCCACCACGCTGTGAGATTATTTCGAGCGGCGAGCCACGGCATAGCCAGCTCAGGTCCCTCCATCCCTAAGTACTCCATGAGAGTTGGGTAGAAGCCTGAATGACCCCAGTCAACAAGCCATAGATGGCCGCTCGGATCCAGAATCATGTTTCGCGGGGCTAGGTCTTGATGGACCAAAATGTGTTCGCGAGGTGGAGAGAGCAGAAGTTGTGGAAGTGGCCGGCAGTTTGATGGTCGGGCCTTCACGAGTCACCAATTGAGATAGTCACAGAAAAGAGAAGGCGAAGCATGTGGTACGAGAATGTTGAGCCCTTGGATCCACTCGGAGTGAACGTGGCCGGAATGTAAGCCTCCAGTCGTCTGGGAAGAATAACCTGAGCTGCCAGGCAATGCGAATGGTCGCCCATAGACCGAGACGCGGCCATAGCTGCTCCAGGGTCTCTCCGTGTATACGTTCCATGACAATGAAATGGCGCTCATCTGGAAGTCGTACTACGCGGCGTACGGCAGGCAGCTTGACACCGACAGAGTGTGCCCTCTTCATCGCCTCAAGTGAGTCACGGTCATCCTCGAACCAAGGGACTGTTTTTGCCACCAAGTGATGTGAAAGAAGGCGAACTGATTCAGTGCGTGTGGTAATGAGAGCCGTTAAGCAGAGCTTCGTTAAAATCTGGCTTGGAGACACCAACCAGGACTGACTGTGTGGACTCTGTGGAGCGCAACTGGAGCGGCAAATTTTCTACTTAAGGATACCCGGGCCGCCGGAAGAGCCCTAGTACTTCAAGCTTCAAGCTCAAGCTCACTCCGAGTCGGAACCATGCCATTCACAAATCACACTATCGCCTATTGATTGTCGAGACGCGACATACTGCTACGTTGGCCCAGAAAAGCCTGCTAGATATCAAAGGTGCGATTGCAGCAGGTATTTACTACTAAATCTAACAGCCACACGTTATCCTCGGCCAACCGTTGATGGATTTGGCATCGTTGTCTCTCGTCCAACTCTTCAGGTAATTACGATCGCGATTCGCGACGCGCTCAACGGTTGATCTCAGATTGCGAACTAGGCCATGGCTACCAGAGGCTGACCGTCCTGCCTCGGGTACCGTCATGGCTCATTGTTAACTGAGGCTGACATCCGACGAGTATATAGCCATGCCCTTCCTTCCGTTCTGCTCTCTAGTTCGTTGCACATCATGTCTCCGATCCCTGCTGTCGTTACTGCTTTCGCGCTTTCACCTTCCGCTCCTTACACCCCCATTATCACCGACCCCAGTGGGCCATCTGCCCCGGTAACGTCGCAGCACCTGTTTGGAACAGGGGGTTTCTTGTTTGCCGCTGTCGTTCTCGTATCTGTTGCTGGCTACTTATGTCGTGGAAGCGGAACGACCAATACGTGGACCAGAAACCCCTGGACCTCTTTCAGCAACTTGCTGTCGTCAATACGCAATCATGGGTCGCCCGTGGCCTCTCCTGGACCTCCTGATACCTGGACCACGGATCCAGAGGCCGGCAACGAGGTGAGTCAAGCGCGTCGGATTGCTTTGGTGTGGCTGACGCATCCCTCAGCAGCACGTTAGCATGGTCTACGCGAGGTTCTTCCATCCGATCTCCTGGGACGTATGTCGGCTGGGTCTCACGACTTGAAACCGTCCTGATGGAGCTTTCTAGGTAGTGGAATGTCATCCAGCAACGTCTTCCACTCCGGCAATTCATGTAGAAAACGAATCCAACGAGATTCCGGCGTCGGATCCGCAGTCATATGGAATGTCTTCGTTCTTGGACGTCGATGACGACGACGGCAGTCCCCACTGTTCGCTCGAAGACTCAGAGCAACTATCAATGGATAAGGTCCACCAGCGACCGCCATATGACACCAGTTCGCAAACAGATGTCCAATTCAGCAGCGACGTCATTGGCACGACAATCCGCCCGGGCGTGTTTCTCTCGGTCCCAGAAGAATCGGGAGATGATCCCTCGGAAGGAGCGTTATCCGCGTTAGACTCATCTTGTTCAGTTCCCGATGAGAGCTCTCCGGCGCAGCTTCTCACGCCTCCCAAAACTCGTCGATACGGTATGGTTGATATGGCGCAACTCGCCCAGGATCTTGGAGCTACAGTTCTGGAAGAGTACCCCGACTCTGGACCTCCCAAGATTCCCCGTCGACTTGACTCATCCGATCCATCGAAGACCAAGAAGGCTGATCTGGCCACATCCCGCGAACACGCTGAGCAGCTCGAACTCACGGATGACAAGGAAATCACCCCGAGCAGCAAGACCGATGCTCACGATAGCTGCGATGGGTTGCAGAAGAGTTTTTCTGGTGTCATCACGGTTACAGCAGCGCACGAAGGCCTGGACTTGATGCGTAGATTACTCGAAGAGCTTCGTGACCCCGACTTGGACTGTTCTCCTCGAGCTCTTTCCGACGACAGCGATTCCGAGTACGACGAGGACGAAGAAAGTGTCTTAAACTTCACTCCTGTCTGGCGTATCGACTTCCCTAGGCGAAACTCGCTGGAGTCCGCCTCCTCATTTTCAAGAAGCGACAGCGATGTTTCCGAAGAGGGATCGATCTATCCCTTGACCCCGCCTTCGAAGTCTTTGAAATTCAGCACTTCTCAAGCTGATGTGGTCGTCGAGAAGGACCGTCCCTCCAAGCCCTCTCCGACCACCACCTGGGACAACAACGAAGTACAAGTCGCATTGCCTACGTCTGACTTTCCGCCTTCGTTTCCGATCAAGGCGTACATCCAGACTCATCGGGATACTCGCTCTCTGGGCTATGGTCCAGGGGTGCCTCTGGTGGCCCTTCCCCGTCTCTGACGGTCCCTCCTCCTCGTCAAGCATTTCTTCATACCAACTATCGTCACTCCTTTACAGCTCGCTTCGTTTCCCGGTAGTTTAGGTACGCCCTGACTTTTCTTGACTCTCTGACGCTCGGTCAATCCAAGGACATCTAGTTATCCATTCCAACTATCGTCACTCTTTTGGATCTGGATCGTCTTGCAGCATTGGTTATGGTACCCTCTTATTGCTTTTCTTACGAAATTTCTCACGAACAACCCAAAGATATTGCATTTCTTCATTCCAACTATCGTCACTTCTTTGGATTCGGATTCGGATTCGGCATTGGCATTGGTGTTGGTTTCGGTTTCGGTTCGGTTTCGGTTCGGTTTCGGTTCGGTTTCGGTTCGTCAGTTGGGTACGCCTTAACTCTCCACCGACAGTTCAGCACACCTTTAACATCAAACAGCCAGCATTTTTCTTGTCGCTCCTTTGCATTCGAGTTGGTTTGTGTTCTTTGCATCAGGTTTGCCCTCAGGGTCTATCGTTCATTCCTCTGGCATACGCCTCGTTATCACGCTTAGTTTCATGGTTGTTATTGTGGCTCCTTTGCATGCGGTTCCGGTGAGCTCTTCGTTTGTCCTTTGGTGACTCCTGATGCGATTTATAGTGCAGTTTTAGTTTCGGTCTCGGTTTCGGCATCCGTCTCGGTCTATAAAATCTCACAACAAACTCCACGAAAAGACACGTCTGGACTCAACCCCCCTTTGACAACGTTTGCACACACGGTCAAACAGACGACTCTGCAATCTAGCTCACCCTGATCCGATCTTGACGTTGCTCGGCGCTTATCACCTCCCTTCCCCGGACGTAACATGTGTTTCAACGCCCATTTCGATGTGGCGAGAAATCACATCTACGTTCGGGACTCCAGTCCTCCTCCTCGCGCGCCATAGCAGTGTGTTCATCTTTCAAGCTTGGATCTCGGCCTCGTGCATGCGAATCTCTCCTCGAGCTGACCTCCCGAGTCATTCGAATCGAATCGACCCTCGCACACATCCACGGCGCTCCCACTCCTGCCAAACGAATGGGATCCCCCTGGCGAACTCCGTTATACCAACGGTTGCCCTCGCACCTCTCCTTCCCGTTCGCCTCTCCACAGGACTTGTCGACCAAACGAGCAATTGACAGGATAGGTTTCGCATGTGACACGAGCTCAGTTTTGCAGTGGTGTAGTCTGTACGTGTGTCGTATTCGTCGTCCGCGTGTCCTTCTGTAGATTTTTGTTGTACCAAAACCCAGAAAAAAAAAACTATTAAATTTTATACAACCCCACTTCCGTGGAGCTCGATCGATCTCACAAGTAGAACTCATAATCTCGACAGACGACTTAGACCTGGATCCTGCCGCTTGGGAGACCATCACTTGCATCCCGAGCTACGATCACCTACTCGTGTCCATCAAGAACAGAACTTCAAATTCGCGGGGTGCGACAGTTTATAGCACCTTTGAAATTCCCTCGTCTCATCCGATTTGGCTGCCGGCGTTTCTAACTTACTGGTAGCGCATTCTCGGGTCCAACAGCGTCTAAACCCGGAGTAAGTAACCCCCAAGCAATCCAAATTGAATGTGTTTGTTGCAAAGGATGACAAGTCGGCCCCTCCAGCACACACCTACGCATAACACCAAATTTCGCATCCGTCAGCCCCCACGCTCAGTTTGATCAACGGCAACGGCGCGACTACATGCGCGACGATAGGCAAGTTCCTCCCAAATCTGACTCGCCTCTTCACCCACGCCCGAAACTGTTCGTTCGTCCCAAAGTGATACCTCGGCTCGTCCCAAACACTCCCGCTGAACGAGACGGCGAAGTTGAGTTTGGAGACGACCTGAGACGTGAAGTCGACGAGGGTGATGTTCTCTGGTACGTGGAACGCCCAGATGTCGTCCGTGGAGGGAACGAAGACTTTGATGACGATCTGGTTGTCCTTGGGAACCCACTTGGAGGTTGGTTTGAGTGCGTTCTGTATTCGAACTTGGGCCTTCGTCGTTTGCTTCGTCTTGGGCTTCGGTTTCGGCTTGCGAAGCATGGTATCGAGAGAGGCGCATCCATCGGCGACGGCGTGTACCAGGCTGCTAAAGGATAGCGAATGGCGTGTCGCAGTGGATCGTCTGTGGCTGCGCTGGGGGTGTTTGGGCGGAGCGCGCATGAATGGAGACGTCTCGTCGAGGCTAGACGGTGACGACGCGACTTCGTCGATGAAGGACAACAAAACATCGGCGTGAGGGGATTCTACGATATCCGTCTGCAAAAGAGGTTGCTCTTCGTCGTCCGATGTTTCTGGGGAGTTCGAGTAAGCCGAGAAACCGCGTATGGTCGCCGGGATATCGGTCCCTCGGTCTTGATTCCGTCCACCCCTATGAGGAGCGTCTGAGGTCGACTTATTCCGGGCCATAGGAGGAACACCAACGGCCTGCGAATTCGTTCCCGAGCCGACATGACCATAACGGCGAGACGAGACTCCAGCTGGCGTCTTGAAGCTCTTGACACGAGGGGAAAGAAGAGATTTCTGGGAATCGTCCCACAGAGGTCCAGGTTCGGCCTTCCTGACGGTCGCCTTTCGCTCGAGCTTGATCTGAGGGATAATCGGCATCGAAAGCAAGAAAGTGTGAGCTTCCTGATCGGCTGAGTCCATGCTGTACAAAGAGTCTTCCTCCCCGTCCTCGTGATCGCGAGATTGGAGGCGTCGGGATGTATCCCGGGGGTTCCGTGGAAGTAGGGGAGGTGCTTCTTGAACATCGTCCTGTGGGTTGAAAAGGGTCTCGCCGCCAACTGTGCTTTGGCTGCGCTTCAACGTGGTCGAGACGTCGTTGTAGGTCGAAAGGTTGACGATATCGCCAACGGTACGCGTGGGCCCAAAGTTCGCGTACCAAGAATCCTTTACATAAGTTGTCGACGAAACAAGTTGTGGTTCGGAGACGTTCCTTGGGTGGCGATGATTCTCCTTTGTGGGGGATGACTCCTTGAAGGAAGCGAAGAAGGCTTGTTGGCGAATTGGACGGCTCAAATTCGGTGCGTGCTAAAGGCAGATCAGTGACAAGGACTCTGACTAGCGAAGACACGTACAGTAGAAAACGGAATATCGTTGGCCTTGAAGATGGGATATCGAGAGTAGTCGAAAGCATTGTTAAGGAATGACGGGTTGAAAGGAGCGTCGGCAGAGGCGAACATACTGAAGGAGACAAGTTGAATGAGGGAAGCTCAGCGAGTTTGTCCGGATATATAGTATAGCCATAGAATATTTGAGGGATGTCAGCCCCCGTTTACTTCGGCGGCTGGAGCATAACCATGGTCAATCGCCAAGAGGTCGTTCCAACCTCGAGTTCTTGAACGAAACCTATGTCATCCATCAGTTTGACGTTAATAATTCCTACCTGCATGAGCAAGCATGACTCCCGCCGGCTCACGTAGTGGTTCATGAAGAAAACCAAGTTTGCGGTGCTCGGTCAGATGCTGGGTCAGCCACCTGATCTTGGTTGAACCATTCTCGCGTGAGAAGTGCGACCACCTGGAAACGCTTGACACAAGAGTAAGGCGAAGTTGGGGCGAAGCCAAGCTTGACAAGTCTTCTGCCCGAGGAATATGCGTATACTTACCTATTGTCGAGAGTTCAGAACGTTCATCACAAAAACGGCGGATTTGTAATATTGCCTGATGCGTCTGGCTGACTACAACATCACATGACAAATGATGTCAGACGCGTCATCGAGAAACAAACGCGATGACCATCGCTCGTCCAAACGAAATAAAGCGTATGTTCTAATATCATAACAACACTAGGTTGTTGCAATTCTGACAATGACTGATAGTATCATGTACGATGTATCCCAGTGAGTGTTACAGTTACTAGACAGCAACCTACAGCGCATCATAGCCCTCCGCATCCCATATCACCTCATCCAGTTCCTCTCCGTCGTCTGCAACCAAATCGTCAACGCCATCGTCAATTCTACCAACATGACCGTCAGCCCTTTCTTCGCCGTCCTCGTCTTCTCCCATATACTCTTCCTCTTCGTCCCCTTCATCTTCCTCGTCCACTGGCATATCATCTTGTGAGCCTGACTCGCTCTCGTCATCAGACGAGTCCTCCGGGGCATCGTGACGTCCTTCTTGCTGCAACAGCTCGTCCCAATCCCGAGTAACCCTATGGCCCACGCCGCCACCGCGAAAACACATAAACATGTCTCGATCCACGAAGCTATAGACACATTGATTAATAGACTGGATGTGCTTGAGAATAAAGCTCACATGTTAACATAAAAGAACGTCCAATCTAGTTCGAGTTCCCACCCCTCTGCTAACCGCTCGTGGCGTACGAAAGAGGCACCAAGGAGTTCGTTTGTTGGACCAGCTGCGAATGTTGGAATCAAATGAACACCTCGGATGACGGAATCAGGGTCAACGAAACCAAAAGCTTCGGCGAGATGTTCTTGGTCGAAGAATTGGATGCGCGGGAGTCGTTTTGCATCCCATCCGGAGGTGAAGTTAACATCCCGGCGAAACCATCGGACGAATAGAACGTCCATTCGCGTCGGCTTTGAGAATGGGGATATAATGTCCGCGCGGTGTTCTACCATGACGTGGAAAATCAGGCACACTCGGGCGTACCAATATGGATGAGAACGTTCGTCCTCTTGCGAGAGGAGCATGATGTCAGCTCGCGTGCGGGGATTGATAGAATCTTGTTCACGGCGCAGGTCGTAGGTTGTGTAGTTAACACGGAGGTAGGCGTGTTCGAAAAATTGGTTGTTGTGGACGAGAACACAACTTCGGTCTTCGTCTGAGAAGTCGTACTCGTCTCCATTGTAAGCCAGACCACGTAGCCGAGCGAGCAGATGATCTTTCAGTCGTGGAATGAAATTCTAATCCAAATAAACGAGTAATCATGGTAGAATGAGAACTGATACACACCTCAACTGCACGATCGTCCCCTTTCTCTCCAAGCCAAGCGGTGAGATCGTTAGCGCGACGTGTTGACGCCGCAATATGGTAATGGTCCTCTGGTGATGTCCGAGTTCGTGGAACACGCCCGCTAACGCATTCATCGGCCGTTTTCAGCGCTTCCCTGGCTTCGTTAACCTTGCTAATGAATCGTTCGAATGCCTCTTGATTAGCGATACTCGCCGTTCTTGCTTCCTTTTTCTTTCCAGAACGAGCGAACCGTCGCTTTGAGCGACGGTGCTCGAGTTCTCCCTGCTTTCCAAATTAGTAAAATCATCCAGATTAAGACCAGAATAAGCAAGGCATACCGTTTGTGTTGAATAGCTGTCTGTTGTTCCAACTCGGCGAATTGTGTCCGGATAATCTCCAAGCGCATGGTACTTGTACGTTGACAAATTTAACTTCTTCAGCTTAGGGGTCGATTTTGTGTCGCGCGCTAATTGTGGGTTCTTGGCAATCAGTGCCGCATGACGACGGGCACGAATGGCTGATTCTTGAGGGAGTTCAACAGTTTGATATCGAGCGCAGGTTTTCTTTTCGAATTGTCGCACCGAGTAACCGAGCTGAGAGGTTATCAAGTCGAAGAGAGTAAGAGTGTCGTCCGTATGCATTCGAAGCTTGGAAAATGCGTGCCAAGTGCCCAAGTCAAAGAGCAGATTCAACACGAGCTCGTTGTGAGGGGAAGGGAGGAGTCCCTCGAAAACGGGAATAGCGCACTATATAAAGAGATTATGTAGTACTTTTCTATCAGTGTCAAATTACGAGAATACCTGGAGAAGATCCTCAAAATCCCTTGCTGCAAGGCGTTTCATTGCTGAGGCGTTTTTATGGAATGCTCGGATCGTCCCGCGTCCAAACGTTGGGACGGCTCGGTATCTGGATCAATGTCAAATACCGTTGTCATGAATAACAAAGGTTAAATGGCATACCTCCAATTAAGTTCTTGGACTGCATTACCTCCCTGAGCATGTAAGATACGCATCAGATGTGTAAAGATCGCCTTCCAAACTCCCAGCTCAAACTCATGAAGGAGGTCGACGACAAACAATACAAAGAAATCGAACAATGTCTCCTCAGAGGAGAGCCGTTCAGAGAATGCGTTCTGTGATGGAAGTTAGTTAAGATACGACAGGGCATATTGGATTACTTACCCGGATCGGGACCCAAGAGTTATCCTTTAGAAGGTCAGTTATCTTGTTACTGCTAAGCGATTTCCCCTTGAAAATCCATTTACGCGCTTTTTTGATAGCGTTTTGATAGGCATCGTTGTTAACTCGGACATCTGTTCGTCGGATAAACATATCATATGGTGTTCCCATCTTTGAAACGTTCGCTTTCTTGGCAAGACAGCGTGGGCACAAGCATTCACCGAGAAATTTGACACATGCCACCAAGACTCTGATATAATATTAGCAACTGACGCACACGGAATATGAACATTTACTTTTCTGGGTAATCGGCCCCGTAAGTATAGAAACGGGGAAAGAAGCGGCGAATGATGTGATCAACACATTCAATCAGTAACCCTGTCTTGTAAGCCTCAACAAACTTTCCATCGAGTAGAAGCCGCCATACGGCTTGCATAAGCTCGCGCTTGAAATGAGTATACATCTCGCCAGTTGACGCCTCTCCATGTTCTTGAATATAGGTATCTTGAAAGTTGTCAGGCAACTGTAATGACAATTAGGATTTATACAACACGATGACGGTGGACAAATACTCACGGATGGAATATACGCGATGTGATGGCATCCCCCTGAAGTCGGCTTACCACGGATATACTTGGACTGATTGCCGAAGGAGAGATATACCGGCCATAGAGACGCGTCGCCAAAGTTGGCGAGATGAGTTGCATCCGACCAGAGCATGAGTGGGACGACAATACGTTCATAATGATCATCAGCATTCCGTGGTAAACGATTGACTTCCTTGTGAGCTTCAAGCATTTGCGGTGATGTATAGGCTTCAGAATAGACCCGAACACGACGCCCATCCGCTGTCGTCCAATATTGATTGAAAGGAGTGAGATGAAAAGATGCAGAGACGTTGTCAACGAAAACAGATCTCATGACATCAACGATAGAGCGATGAAAAACATTGTTGACGGTGAGGGTGGGGAGAGATGGATCATTCTCGGAGTCGTATCTGACTCCTTCTTTAGGAAGAGGAATGGTAACGGCGCTTCGGGTCCAGCCATGTTGAGCGCGGAACGGATTGGAGTCATCTTGAAGATACTTTGTAACGAGTTTGTATTCGCGATCGTGAGAGAAGTCCGGCTGGACAGATGGATCAAAGGATGGGTCCTTGATATACGTCCACAGGCGATTGAGTTCATCCTTTGATTTCGAGTTGGATTTCGAATATTGCCAACACATAAGTAGCCCGGCAGTAGGGTTACTAAATGCGGAGAAAAGATTTTTGCGAGTGATGTCCGATGGCAGAATGATATTGGGGAGGTTGGAGGATTGAATTGACGATTGAAGGAGAGTCGGTGCATCGACTGCATTCAACAAATTGAATTTGGCGTCAGGAATATGAGTCGGCTCATTTGGGTAAACACGAAAGAGCCCAAATGGATCTGGTTCCGTCTGGAATTCAACAAGAGCTGATTCAGACTCGGAGTCTGATGTCTGGGAATGTAGCGAAGGAGATGGCGGAAGTTGAGGAGCATGACGAAGACCTGAAGACTCCCCTGGTAAGAAGTCAAGATAGCGTCCTGGAAGACGAATATGACGTCCAGAACGGACGGAGATGATGGGAGGGGGGGAAACCAGCGCGGGACTGCGAGCCGCTGGCACGGGCCCGGGACTGGGGACTGCCAGTGTTTCGACCTGAACTCAAGTTGATTTCAAGTTAGTCGACTGCTGCGGAAGTGGTGAGTGCAATGGCTTACCTCTGGCTGAAACTCATCATTGCCTACTACGGGGGAAGACACTCTCGGAGAAGTCTCTCGCTGAGGTGACTCGGAAGAGTCTGAGCTGGACTCAGAACTGGGTGATCTCCGTTTACGTTTCGTTGGCTTCTTTCGTCGATGGTGGTGTCTAGAGCGAATATTAGCAGTGAGCATCTCGTGCGCATCACACTGAGCTTCGTGAGCGCTGAGAGATCGTTGTGTTTGGAATGCTGTTGCACATCCGATGCAGATAAGGGTCATGGTGCAAGTTGAGAGCGAAACAAATGGATTCTAAGGTGTATATATACATGAAAACTACCTAATAGAATCAAGTTAGCTGCCTCAGATGACCAGTGGGCTCAAACTCACCTATAGTGCGCTGCAAGCAGGCAGTGGGTAATGGAAGTGAAGCGTCGAAGTTGGAGTGATCATCACTTTGCGCAAGGCGTCCCAAAATGGAATACGCCACCTCCTGACCTTGAACTTTAACCACCACCATCATGCCATCATCAACGTCAAAATCAAGTAGCAAAAAGCGCTCTAAGACTCCTGATGACCGTGGGCAACGCGGAAAGAAAGGAAAAGGTCGTGTCTCAAACGTGTCAGATGTGTCAAATTCTAAAAGGTAAGTGAATCTGTAAACGAGTTAGAATTAACTAATACTTTTGAAAGAAAACCTGCCGATGATGATACAGATGCTAGCTCCAAAAGCAAATCTGACTCAGAGCATGGATCTGACTCAGATAACGACTTAGGGGTTGACGTTGCAGACTGTAAAATTGCTGGACGCGCAATCGCGCGATGTTATGACATGTTCTGTGATGTCAACAAGGTAATCACCGTCGTTCTGCTCTCCAAACAGGCGGAAGCAGCCGAAAATGGAGAGCTCAGTGAATCCGAGGATGAGGCAATGCAGCAGCATCGCGATCAAGTTCTACGTGAAGTGTAAGTATAGCTTTCAGATCTATCGATGATGTGGCTGTCACATCACTTTCAATTCTCAGCACCGCCAAGACTTTGGCGCGATACAGGCGCGTGTATGCGGCACTTATCCGTCTTGTGCCTGGCATCAAGCAATTGATTGACAACCCCTCGCGGTCAAAAAAACTCAAAAAGGCCGTCCAGAAGGTCAGTATATGCGCATATATGTGATGCCGATAGTTGTTGATCATGCTTTTTTAGATAAACCACGCTATAAACGAGGCTAGGAGTAACGATACCACGGGGCTCCGAGACAAAATAGTCGGATATGCGACTCCAAATCCATCCGTCGCCGCACTGTCACCACCTCTTCCTGCAGGGAGCTCCCGTTCTCAAATGGGACTCAACCATCCAGTCCTCGCAAGTTATCTCTGTCCTGTCGGGTCTGTGGACAAGTTCTACGAGGATCCCGAGTTGTAAGTAATTGTGTTTTTCACGTAGCAAGCAAGGGAATACTAATTTATGTTCGGATATCGGATATTAGGACTCGCAAGAAGCTCGAGAGTGGCAAGATAAAGATGTATTCAACCGCGTTACCAGCATTCTTATGGAAGGACAATGGTCGCCATTATAAGGAGCAGAATATGCTCGAAGGTTTCTTCCAAGGATTCTATATGGAACGAGTGCGTGCGAAGACTCTGGGTATTGTTATCACTAATCTCGTTTTACGATAGGTCATGAGGCATATTTTTACCGGTCCGTCAACAGGTTACGGTGGTGACGCGCGCGGGTCCAAGCCTAGCAATTCAGCCCTACATCACATGGATCGGGTCGGGGGGGCTCAGCTCGCATATGCTGCTGTTCATGTATGTGGATTCATGGGCATTGCAATCAAACTAACGATTCGGATTATCTAGGCTCGATTTGGAATTAGTGCGAAGTCTCGATGGTCAGAGGAAGACGGCGCTTTCAGTTACCGCAAGTATTATTATGCCCTGAGTGAAATGATCGACGAGTGCCAGGACGTCACATGGAAAGAAAAACTTCTGAAGCATTACAACGTGTAAGTTCTGATTATATTACTCTAGCCCTAGCTACTGTACTACTAATTCTCTACAAAGTATACTCTTCAAGGACGAAAAAGGACGTCAGAATGACTTCAACGAGGACGACGATGACGATGACGACGACGACGCTGACAGAGAAGCATCCCGTGGATTTCTTTCTAGAATGCGAGCTCAAATAGCTGCTCGTGTTGCGTTGTCTCGTGGTAACACCGAGGGACCCGAACCTGAACCCATCATGAAACCCTTGACACCTCCCCCGATATCTGATCAAGCTGATCCCTCAGATGCAATTGTAGGCAATCCAGGAACAGCTGTCAATCTAGCCGATACATCTGGCCCACGTTCCGCTCAAATGAGCTCTGCTGCTCAGACTTCAAGTTCTCGTACTTCTCTTCCACCTCAGCCTCGTGCTCCACCTCCACCTCCTAATCAAATTAGTCCTCCACCTCAGCTCCGTGATCCTCCTCCACCTCAGCCCCATGCTCCGCCTCCTCTTTTTCGGACAAGTCCTGCCGCTCAGCCTCGCGCTCCTCCTACTCGAACGAGTCCTGCCGCTCAGCCTCGCGCTGCTCCTACTCGAACGAGTCCTGCTCCTCGGCCTCGTGAAGAGTCTCCTGTCAGCGAGCTTTCAGAGCTCGAAGAGAAGGAAGAGAAGGCTAAGAGGGCTGTGATTAAAAGTGGAAAGAGGAAAGCCGTGGCTGTTGTAAACTCGGACGAAGAACACGAGGCTAAGTTGACGTCGCGTTCTCGTCCTAAGAGAGCGAGAAAGGCAAAGAAATAAGGTATGTGCATGTTCGACTTTGAATCCTTGAGTCACATTTTTCGCTTCTAGCGCTTCCGTATGCTCCAAGGTTTTCGCGGTCTCGTTTTCAAGCTTTTTGGCGTCGCTCTCGGTCTACAATGGATCTCGCGCCTTCTCGAACCCAAGTCTCGTCACTCTCGTTTGCACTGCTCCGTCGTCTCGGACTCGGAATCCATCGTTGCTCTGATTTGCAACACTCTTTCTCTCGTCTTCTTGGGCTCCAGTTTTCAAGTTTCATCACTCTTGTTCTCGCAGTTCACCCGTCGTTTCGCCAATCCCAGTGCTCTTGTTCTCGCACTTCACCCGCCGTTCCGCAAATCCCGTTCTCGTACGTTGTTCGTTCGCTCTGTATCGGACTCGACTCTCGTCGCTCTCACATGGAATGCTGTTTCGTCAAGACTGTTCCTTCATACTCTATTCCTCCAGCTCTTGCTCTCCGAGTCGCCTGTAATGCTCGTTCACCGGCACCCGCCATCCCGCATTCAATTCGGTTATTTTCGTTTGTTACCCTGCACGTTGATACCAGCACTCAGTACACGCCTATTCCCTGGCAGTGCTTTCGGTCACATGTACGATCACTTTCGCAGATATTCGTATAGCAGATGATATTTTGTATTGTCGTCCTGATAATGCATATTTTATCGTGTCTGCTCAATAGTCAGTGTATGCGATCGTCAGAAGAATCAGAATGATAGTGGTCAAGTCATAACTACGGGGTTTAGTGACTTTCTGATCAGAAAGGGCGCTTTTGGAAATTCAAAGACAGGACGAAGGCGATTGTGACATACTCTCTCAGATCAAACAACTCAAATATGCCATGACATGATCATACACGCATAGATACTAATTGTGCAATTTTTGTGATGTTCAGATCTCGGGAATTCTCGTCCGAGTACTACTGAGTACAAACATTTAACGAGCTTACTGAGGGAGGGATAGGTAAATCGGCCTACAAGAGCCAACCAATCATGCCAAAAGACTCGTCATAAACATTATGTGACTATGCTGCTCGACCGATGTATCGTTCCTTCTGAATCTTAGCGAAGTACCAAGCCTTAACAGGCTCATCCATATCACTCTCGTCGGAGTCCGACCCACTCTCTGGCTCCGACCCGCTCATGGGCGGAAACAGCCAATGCAGAGAATGAGTCAGGGACAGCTCAACTCTACGTACGACAGCTTCATCAACAATACTCCGCCCACCGCGCTCACAAGCATGTGCGTAAGAGCAACCGGGGGGGGCCCAAGTGGCATCTGACTTGCCATGGGAGCCGCTCGTTCGACACCTCGTGCCGAATATCTTATTGTGCTCTGCGATCCACAAGGTGCAGCAAAGGCAGCTGCGTTTGCTACATCCAATAGGTTGCTGGTCTTGATGAGCCAATGCATCCGACGAGTTGCTGAGATGAAGCACGATCCGAATTTCGGGGTGAAGCCGCGTCTGGAGGACACGGTTGTTCCTCCAATCGTCGTCCAAGTTTTGGGAGCCTCGCGTCCAAACCTGGCTAGGTCTTCCGCCGAGAGGCGATTGCCGAGTGCCTGTTCTATAGGTGCCAGGTAGTGCTCGCCGAGTCCAACCATCCCCTCGCCAGTGCCAGTGATCGCACCGACCCACTGATGGTCGGTGCCACGCGGGAAATAACGTTTTGCATGCTGGATCAGGCGGTTAATGCCGTGGTAATGCTGGGAAACCTTGGCGAGACGGCGGTTCAACCTGTACGCCTCCAGCCTCCAGGTGGGGTGCATAGGATCGGTGTCATCGCAGAGAGAACGTAGAAGATGTGTTTTCTGGAGAATGGGAATGAGGACCGCAAGCGTCATGTAGCTCTTTTTCGAGACATCAAAGTCCTGGGCGTCGAAAGTTTGAGCGGCTTGGGTAATCTTAGCCAAAAGGTCGCGCATCATTTCCGGAAACGGGGGTTCACCGTCACGATACCGTTTTTGACGATATTTTTCAGAGCCGGGAAACTCTTCGGCGGAGAGTGCGGGAGTGTAGTCCTTTAGAACTCCATCGAGGCTCCGCGAAAATGCGGTCAAAGCTTCAACCATTTTCTTCATCCGCCTCTCAATGTTCTCTCCGCAACGAGAAAACAGGAATGGGAAAACATCAAGTCCACTTGTAGTCGCGGAATCGATGAGCACGGTGATTAAGCGACGAACAGCCTGATCGTCTTCGTCGGTGTGATGGTCGTTCTTTGCTAAGACAAGGGTGAGACCCTGACGTCTGTCAAACGCAGCGGCAAAGACATCTCCAGACTTTCCGGTCGTCAGTGCGACGGCGATGGTGTCGAGCAGGCGGATAGCAGTGTTGGTGTCACGGACCCGACTAGGTTGGTTGCTGTGATCGCCAGCACCTCGGTAAGGCACCTGGCGGTCTGAATGGCGGAATTGATCGAGCAGTTGAAGGTGCTCGGAAAGACGAGCTTGGTCATCCAAGATGTTGTAGTGATTGTCAGGGGCTGCCATGCTCTGCCATGTCGTTGATAAAAAAAGGGGGCGCGCTGTCAGTGCCGCCACAGTTCGGAAACAAGCTACCAACAAGCCTCGGTGGATCCTTCGGGGTAAGTTACCTGTCAGAGTTTCAAGACGCTCAACTTTCCTCGTGTGATCACAACGAGGTTTGCAAAGAGGAGTGGCCTGGGAATTTGTAACGTATTCGAAATTTATTCAATTCAATAATAATCAAAATATAATTTCCACTGCTAATTAGTCGCAGCAGCCGTGCTAGATTGTACCAATCCTAATGGCAGCAAAGACCGCACCCCCCAACCTTCCCCCCTCCGTATACACCCTCCCTCAAACCGCCCAACTAGAAGCCCTATACACGATCATCCGAGACAAAACCACCAGTCGCGGCGACTTTCTCTTCTACTCCGATCGTATCATCCGTCTCCTCGTCGAAGAAGGTCTCAACCACCTACCCGTCATACCAAAGACGATAGAAACACCCACCGTACGTTGATGTCGTCTCTTGGATGTTTAGAGATCGACAAGATATCGGTCCTGACGCGTTGCCTTTTGTTTGTGTAGGGATCGAAATACGAGGGCGTCGGATTCGAGGGAAAGATATGTGGTGTATCTATATTACGTGCCGGAGAGGTAGGCCAGATCATATATTTCCCTCGCGAACCGTGCACTTGTCTCATCTGCATATTTACAGGCCATGGAAGCAGGTCTACGTGAAGTGTGCCGAAGCGTTCGCATCGGAAAGATTCTCATACAAAGGGTACTACCCAGTGATTTCGTCAGCCTTTGAGCGCGTGACTGACATCGCTGGATTAGGATGAAGAAACCGCACTCCCAAAGTTATTCTACTCCAAAGTAGGACCTGGAATAACCCCTTCATTTCGCCGATCATGAACTCACCCGATCATACCATAATAGCTTCCCGAGGACATCGCATCACGCTACGTCCTTCTCCTAGATCCTATGCTCGCAACCGGAGGATCAGCCATGAAAGCGGTTGAAGTACTAAAAGAGCACGGCGTTCCCGAAGAACGCATGATCTTCATAAACTTGGTAATCGTCTTTCTCTGTAGACATCTTAAATGTATTCGGTGTGTATTGATCCCCTTCTAGGTCGCAGCGCCTGAAGGTCTGCAAGCATTCTGTACAAAGTTCCCTGCGCTTCGGGTGGTATGATTCTCCTCTCTTCTCCCCACCATTCGCCTAAGCGATTGTATAGATCACCGGGTGGATTGACCAGGGTCTCAACGAAAAAGCCTACATCATACCAGGTCTTGGTGATTTTGGCGAAAGACGGTGAGCACAGTCGTTTTCGACACCAATTCCGTGCCTGCAACTCGTTCACCCTCAGGTATTGCGAATAATGGCATGCGGTGGTTCTTTTCCCTGCGTCTTTATACGACTTGGTTTCCATGTACGAATGCCGTACAGTATTAGTACGCTGTATTCTCTCGCAAAATAATGCAGTCGAAGACACTCCAGCATCGCTCATCAGCTCGGAATCGAATCCTGGTTGAAACTCTTGACAACATCTAAACCTTGAAAACCTCTGAACTCGTCGGTGTCTGGGCGAGCGTGAGAGGGAGCAAGAAAGCAGAGAATAGAAAGCTATCCAAAACAAGATGGGTGAAAGCAATCGCATCGGCGTGACGTATATAAGGAGTAAGGAACAAAGGGCCGTCGTTCGATGTTATATACCTACCAAAGGTCGATGGCCGCATCTGCCAGACCACACCAGGCTGGCTGTATGCGCATGCAGCGACAGGTTCGAGGGCGTGCCAACGTCATATACCATGATAGGGATTGCCACGAGAGTCGGCTCCATCTTGGTATCTGAACGTTGAACGTTGGAGGCCTGCCAAAGATGTCCCCAAGACCGTTACGGCCAATTGATCGATGGAAGGTCAATATCATTCATGGATGGCACCCACCCCTACAGCAGAAAGTAATATAAAGAGCACACCTAGCTGGATTTGTGGAATTTATGTCCTCCAAGCTGCCACGATCTCGATTAACCGCCGTTGAGTTCTCCCCGGAGGCAAGTGTTCTTCCTGTGGGACGCCAACTAGGGGCGGCTCGAAGTTGGAAAGACCGACCGAGTGACCATGCCTCTCATACTCTTGGAAGAGGATTTTTGATAGCTGTATATGTATTATTTTGACGTCGAGATCCAGTTTCGAAAAGAGTGGTCGGACGGCTCGGTTGACTCCGCGCGTCCTCACTCTCCTTTCGGGCAAAATGTCAAGACTCATTTCCTCCATCTCGAGAACACGACCATGGTCAGCTCGGACGACTTCATTGTCGTCCTCGAAGGCACCGAAGAGGATTCCCTCACAAATAAGTAGGAGGTCTTATGCCGACATTCGTCCCCCATCCGGAGCTCGGGACAGGGCCGTCGTTGGGGTGCGTACATCGTGCCAACGCGTCGGCATCTGAGACGACAATTCACCTTGACCTTGGCAGGTATTCACGCCAGCGGCCGCTGCACTCTTCGTAGCCACGGGCGTTGGCCTGTTCTATTATTTCCAGTACGAGAAGCGGAAGCTCCAGGAGAAAAAAGGTTCCCGTCTCTTCACCAGCCCACCTACCATCTCAGTGCTGATGAACCTGGAATTGAACCTATAGAGAAGGAGCTCGAGTCTCGTTCAGTGGGACGACCCCACGTCGGTGGTCCATTCACCCTCACATCCCATGAAGGAAAACCGTTCACGGACAAAGACTTGCTAGGCAAATGGAGTTTCGTCTACTTTGGATTCACAAACTGCCCCGACATCTGCCCTGCGGAATTAGACAAGATTGGGGCGTTCATGAAGCCCTTGGGTTCGTTGTCTGACTTTTGCGGACTCCTTTGTGCTCATATGTCCCCCCGAACAGAATCCGAGCATGGGCAAGTTTTCCAACCAGTTTTCATTTCTGTCGACCCAGCTAGGGATAGTACGACGCAGATGAAAAAGTATCTCGCTGATTTCCATCCCCGAATCGTTGGTCTCATAGGCAACTACGCGTCGACCAAGTCTGTGTGCAAAGCCTATCGGGTATACTTCTCCACTCCACCCGATGCGGATCCAAATGGTGACTACCTCGTGGACCACTCAATATACATCTACCTCATGGATCCGGACGGCAAGTTCGTGGAGGCATTTGGACAAAGTAGCACGGCCCAGGACGTGGTGGAGAAGGTCAAAAAGGAAATGGGAGAATGGGAGAAGGAGAGGGGACGG
This sequence comes from Chalciporus piperatus, assembly GCA_038093975.1. Taxonomy (NCBI): domain Eukaryota; kingdom Fungi; phylum Basidiomycota; class Agaricomycetes; order Boletales; family Boletaceae; genus Chalciporus; species Chalciporus piperatus. The sequence goes on from JBBPTG010000084.1 coordinate 41,439, forward strand.
AAAGTCTGAGCCAACTCGTGGGCTGTACCACGTCGCACTAGAAATATGATATTCCGCATGCATGTAATCCACGATCTGCATTTTTATGATTTCGCCGCTCACGAATACATCGTCTCCACGGAATTGTGTGGTATAGCATTGAAGGAAGCATGTCTATACAAGCTGTGTGTGAGTATGACACGACGAATCTACTCCGTGAGTTCCTCTGCCTGTTGGCGTTTTAGCTTGGACATCTTCTTCATCCGACGCATCATGCTTGGGGAGAGTGAGTCAACGAATGAGATTGCATTGAGGGCATCGTTCACTTACTCGTCATACTGGCACCTGTCGGACACGCTCAATGATACGCAACAAATAATGCAAAGACGATACTCACTTTTCATACCCGTGTCTCTCGTTCTCGCATTCCCAAGGAAGATAAAAGTTCTTTCTCCGGCAAGTGTTCAATGGTATGAGCAATCTATCGAGCTGGTGAATCCGTGTGTTCCTTGGCGAAAGAGAGCTACACTGAGACATACGCTGAGCATTGGTCTCTCCATGCGAGAGGGACCCTTGCGGCCTTGAGTTCCTCCTGGGATGCGGTGTGTGAGGATACCATTTGGACTGGATGATTCAATGTAGACTTGGGGGAAGAGGAACAGACGGAAGGTGTGGCTGTGCATCACTCAGCGTTCACCCGAGACGAAAGTGGAACCAATTCACTCTTGTTCAGTAACCAAGTACAACATTTTCATCCACTGAAACTATCTCAAGAAACCAACATATTTCCACTGAAAATCCCCCAAGGACACGAAAATCGAGGACAAGACAATTCCTTGAAGGACACTCGTGTCTGTACTCTAATACATCCACCCATCACGTGACTGACTTCCTCGTGCTAGGGGGTATGCTGCAAAGGGTGATTGGACGCGTTCTCAGCTCGAGATCTTATCAGACGCGCATACGACCACTCGGGACATCAACTCGACCATTCCCCCACCTACACAGATCCATGGCTTCACTCGCAGCTGAGAGGTTTCTCGCAGACAAAGCACCTCCAATCTGCAAAGTAGAAGTCGCAAAGTCGTTCTCTCAGCTAACGTGAGGATCATCATCCGATTGACGCCCATCTTCTTCTGACAGACAATCAGTGACAAGGAAAAGTTGTATGCCCACTACATCGGCCAAGCATCCTGGGCTGGTGCTCGCATCATACAGGGCCAGTGGACGCCTCAGGCCACAAGCCTCTATGATCTCTTGATTTTCACCTTTAGCACAGACGGGAAATTGGCCAACCTCGACGACCTGAGGGAGAAGTCCGGCGTCCCTCAACAAGCATTCGAGGACCTTCTCCAATACACCTCACAGGTACGTTCGAGCTCATCCACTCCCTTGCGCGACATCCCTATACCACTACGTCACAGGTCTTGCACAACTTGGTCAACTACAAGAGCTTCGGTTTCACGAAAATCGTTCCTCGCGTCCCTCAGGAAGACTTTGCTAAAGTCGTCGCCGCGTCCTCGAACGAATCCAAAGCAGTCCCTCTCTTCCATCAAGTCAGTCCTTCAGCCGTTTCATCTGCTCTGAGCTGTGCGCGAACTTGACTCAGCTCAAAGAGCACATATATTCAGTAACACCAGAGAGTTCTCTGGTTATCGGAAAGCGATCAGAGGGTCACATCTCAAACTACTACCTCGGTGAGGTCATCACAGACGAGGAAGTCAACGCAGTGCAACAAGCTGCCGAGAAACTTAACATCGACACCTTGAACACTCGGTATTAACCCGTTCGTTTCCTACAGTATTTTTCGATTCATCTCTCGTACAGTGTTCGCAAAAATGGTTCATGTCATTTTACACTCCTCGTCGCTTCGGCACAGAAACAGGATCCGAAATTGCATGAGATCACCGTCCTGGCTGGAAATGCAAAGCTGTCGGTCGAATATGGTGATTTTTCGGATTCCCTCACCAAGGTCGTTGCTGCGCTGCGAGAGGTATCTGCTGATTCTTTCGCTGCGTCTACTACGGGGTTGACTTGGTTCTTTCGTACACAGGCCAAAAAATACACGGCCAACGACAACCAAGCCACCATGATGGATGGATACATTAATTCGTGCGTCGTTGGCCTGCCGTGTGCCCCGGTCAATGTACTCCTCATATTTTCAGTTTCGAGACTGGTTCAATCGAGGAACACAAGAAAGGATCAACTGCTTGGGTCAAGGATGTCGGACCAGTCGTGGAGAGCTATATTGGGTTCATCGAGACTTACGTCGATCCTTACGGTGGTCGTGCAGAGTGGGAAGGTTAGTCTTTTCTGTTCAGTCCGTCGGGAGTCGTCCACTCAGCCTTTGTTAGGATTTACTGCCATCGTCAACAAGGCTCTCAGTGCCAAATATGACAAGCTCGTCAATGACGCACCCGAGCTCATCAAAGTACTTCCATGGGGATCTGTATTTGAGGTCGACCAGTTCAAAAAGCCTGATTTCACCGCGCTTGAGATTCTTCATTTCGCTACGGGAGGTAAGTTGCAAAGACAGAGCGCATATACGGTGTTTAAATACTCTTTGATCATCAGGTATACCCGCTGGAATCAACGTGAGCGATTTATCTTTAAATAGGCTATAACTTCAACAACAACATGCAAGATACCAAACTACTACTCCATCCGAGAATCGACTGGATTCAAGAATGTCTCGCTTGCTGTAAGCCACCGTATCTTTCCGGTCCCTGGGACGTTTCGTTGATACCCTTATTCGGTAGAATATCCTTGCTGCGAAGGCCCCCAGTGAGTCGCAAGCTACGCTGGCCTTCGCCGAGTTGTCACGACTGATACCGTTCACCATCCTGGTAAACAGACGAAGAGATCACATTCATCCACGAGAGCGACCTAGAACTCTACAACAAATGGGATTCCCGTGCGTTCGAGCTCCAAGTGGCGAACCACGAGTTGCTCGGTCACGGATCCGGGAAGCTGTTCACCGAGAACGCAGACGGGAAGCTCAACTTTGACCCAGAGGTACTGTTTTCGTGGTCATCCCAGCATTTTTGTGACATTGACGATTTCGCGCCTTGGCATAGACTATCAACCCCATCACGGGTGAGAAAGTGTAAGCATATATGACCCTTTCATCCGATTCCGTTCCTTGATCGTCTGTGTAGCGCAACGTGGTACAAGCCTGGTCAGACCCCCGACGCTGTCCTCGGAGAAATTTCTTCATCGATGGAAGAATGCCGTGCAGAAGCCGTGGCATTGTTCCGTGAGTTCTAATCTCGGTCACCATGTAATTCCTGATTAACCAACCGTTCGACCTAGTCGCCGAAAACGAGAAGATTCTAAGCATCATGGGCGTAAGTCGTTTATGTCGACCAGCTTCTCGATTTTAAAAAAAAACTCAATCTATCTTCGTGCAGTACGACGATCCGAAAGATCGTGAAGAGATCGTCTACGTGTCGTTCCTCCTGATGGCCCGCGCAGGTATTCGTGCACTTGAATACTACGATCCATCGACGGGCAAGCACGGACAGGCTCACATGCAAGCTCGGTGAGTGAGCCTTGTTGAGGTGGGAGAAGTCCTATCTAAGCCTTCATCGCGCAGCTTGGGCATCACCAAATTCATGGAAAAAGGAGGCCTGATGAAGCTTCAGACCGTGGTCGATGCGAACGGCAACCTCGAGAACCTCTACGCGCAAGTGAGTCTCCACCGCCCTCTTCCTCCTTTCCCCCCCTCTCTTATCGATCTCACCTTTTTAAACAGGTCGATCGCCAACAAGTCCTCGAGAATGGCAGCAAAGTCATGGGCGAGCTGCTCTGCCAACTCCAGATCCGCAAGAGTATCGCCGACGGGTCTGGCGCGAGGGCGTTTTACAGGGACCTGACGACACCACCAAAAGAATGGGTGACGGACGTGAGGGACCTCGTGTTGAAGAAGAAACAGGTGGGTTTCAACGATATCCGTTTCGCATTCAAGTTTTTGACCTGTTCGAACTTGCGTGGGAACGTAACGAAGCCTCGCAAGATGATGCTTCAGGCGAACACGGTGATCGTGGATGGCAAGGTCGAGTTGAGGGAATATGATTTGACGCCTGAGGGTATGATCCAGAGCTTGATCGAGAGGAAGCTTTAGAATTGGTGTGTACGTTCAGCCAAGGACATTTTGATCATGGACAGTTGGTTGGATAATCGACAGCTTTTGACGACTAGTACTGATACGACGATCGTGGCTGCACCGATGTTAAACCTGCAGTTTCAGACGACGTCGTATTTCTTGCCCAGAAGTCTGCTATGACATCGTCCCCGCCGAATCTATATCGATGACTACCTGACCAACCCTCCGCCGAGCGTGTCAAGTGCAAAAGATTATCGATTATCCCCAATAAAATTTCGGTATGTCTAGTGTGCTACTCGTTAGAATCATATGTTCTGCGCTCGCGTGATTCAACCACACAGGAAGATTTTGGGGTTGCGAGTCAATGAGGATTCAGATCAAACTGCTTTTCTCGACTCTTTGCCTGCGAGAAATTTCCGACCAAGATGTTGTGTTTGGGACAGTCCGGGGACGAAGGATTACGTAATGATGAATGTAGTATGCGATGGCGAGATGAATCTAACTTGTCGCTGTCGTTTCACGACTCGTAGTATCTTGCCCGAAGTACATTGTCCCCGCACCCTCACGTGCACGAGGAATCAGTACGTCCACCCTCTCGGGGAGACACTCTGCAATCTCTTTCGAGAACGCTTCGCTGGATAAGCCGTAATAGCTTTTGGACCGGTCGTTGGCTTTGCCGTCGCCGTTGATCAGTTCGCCCGCGAACCCATTCTCCGAGATGCCAACAAATGCAGCAGCAGGCACACCCTCCGTGGGGGACGTTTGGACGAAGTACGTCCTTCTCGCCCCACTCGATGAAATGGACATCGAGATCAAACCTGGTATGCCGTGCCCACCACCTCCTATCCGATCCACGCGTTGACGGTTGGACGTACTCATCTAAGTTAAGGTAGGCCTCAAACGGATCCATCCAACCTCACGTGAGGTGACACGATTGTGACACCAGCGGGGCGTCGTTAGCGATTGCGAGGAAACACCGCGACGCATGCCGCAAAACCTTCGTATGCAAGTCAAGCGTCGAGAGCATGACCAGAGTAACGAGAATGGATTAACTGAATGCTATACAACACTTCCAAGTTGCTCCAGGTCATTGTCCATGCTCGGTGGGAGGAATCCATGCTGAAAAGTGGATCCGTTAGACCAGAGGCTGGACTGCTTAGCCACGCTACTGACATTCTCTTTCTCGGTCGCGTTTTGTGTATCCTGTAAGTTTTGGTTTTCTGTCTTCTTTTTCTTCCATGGAAGGTTTTTAATCCTGGTAATGATACCCCGCTTGTGTCCCATGCCAGTCTTGCTTTCTGAGTGCCTCGTTCGCTCTCCCTCATTACCCCAGTGCTTTGCCGCACTTGCCGTGTCGCCGCGGCGGTCTTGACTATGGTCGGAGTATTTGCTCCAGGCCAGACATAACTGAATAACCCAAAAAATAGGCCAACCATCCGTGTATCACATTCAGCCTTCCTTGTGAATCATAGAAATCTATGTATTGGTATTCTCAAGATTTATATGATCGTAATTTCTGCCTATGTGTTGTCCCCGAATTCTTGCGCAATTTCTTTCATTTGTCACGCTCGGGCGAGCCCAATCATGTGACGTTGGATGGATCCGTTTGAGGCCTACCTTATCTACTTTGCTGCTTACATAAGGTCACAACGAGTTTATAATAGTGGGCGCTGCCGCCCACGAGGTTGTCCTGACGTTGTCCACTGACTATCCTGTCCTATATAGTAACAAAGGGAACCTACAGCCGTGATGAAGTCGATTCTGGAGGAGATAGACGTCGTTATATATGGTTGTGGCACCGATATCATGTTGTCAGTTGCCGTATTGACCTTAAGCGCAGGTGAACACAGTGAAGCCGGAAAGAAAACGTTGGCCGCCACACTGGTAAGGGCGGTCTCGATTCTCAAGCATCTTTCTTATGCAATTTTTAGCAAGGAAGAACATACATACGCCACCATGACAAGAAGGCTTTTGTTCTCAATGCGCACCTTGATAGCGACTCCGTCGCCGAATTCGTGGGTTTGGTTGTTGTCGACGCCACGACTCTCCAGTTCTCCAGACCGCTTCTCCAGCATGCACGGTCCACGGCGCGAACAGCTGCCATCGCTCTAACTAAGACGGATCTTATACCCCGCGATTTCTCGCGAAGTCATCTTACGCTCCTCAGGCAGGGCCCTTTTTTCGCTGCGACTTACGACGCAGTGTCCTTCGCTATTAGCGCTACGACCGGTGAGGGTCTAGAAGATTTAATCTCATGGATAGGTGCGTATAGTGAACATTGATACATTGCGTTTCTGATACATTTGCCGTTACAGCAAATGCATTTTCTCCCGGGCCTGTGGCTGTAACACGTTCAGAAACCCCGCAGTCCCTGTGGCAAATTTTCTCCTGCTCTCTCTTGGACAAAATCGCGGCATTCTTTGCGTTGCCAAATCGAAGACTGTTTCGAGATGTGCGTGTTAGAGCTCACTGAGGGATCTACTGTAGCTGACTCCGTTCGTCCTAGGTTGATAAAGAAATCTCAGAAATTGGCAATTGTGCGGATCCTTGCTATCGACCGAAAGGCAATCTTGCGGCAGAGTGGGGTGCGAACCTCAAGCACCGTTTCCGTGCTCCCGAGTCAGCCGACATCCCGATACATCGCGTAACGTCGTCTTTGATCTTGAAGGAACGCTATGCCTGTGGTCCTTCTGAGCGTGCGAGCATGGAATATGTTTTGCAACACACCACCATACCCATACCGCGCGTGCACTGCCCGGACCTACCTCACCTTGTGATGGACTACATCGAGGGTGACATGCTTTTTGAATGCTGGGATCGGCTCTCTTTTTTTTTCCAGTTCCGCATTGCATGTACACTGCGGTTGTACGTCAGGCAGCTGCAGAACTTGAAGCATCAGCATGTTGGTACCCTGCAGAGTGGGTATGTGGGTGGGGCATTCTTTGACGAGAGTCTGTACGGTCCTTTTAACTCCATTCGACGTTTCCGTCAATTCTGTGAATTGGTGGTCTTCGAGGGATGGCAAGCAGCTGTATGCGGTGCCCGGTACCTTGGAGAGCCAGCGCCTGCCATGCCACGTCCGCCCAATGACTGGACACCCACCTTCACACACGGTGATCTCCATCTGGGCAACATTTTGCTTGGTGGAGACGGCACGCTTTGGGTCATTGACTGGGGACAGGCGGGCTTCTACCCATCGTACATGGAAACACTCGTCTTGGGCCAGAATAACGAGTTTGTGCTTCGAGATGGCACTCCGTCATCGTGGAAACGTTACCGGCAATTCATTGCAGGGAGTACTACGAAGGAGGTAGAGGATTTCTGGCGATATTTTCATGGGGCTATTCATCGTTTTCCTGGTAAGGACAGATAGCGATCACTAGTACACACCTACTACAAATACAGCGACATGATCGTCGAAATTCTTACTGGAAAGCAAGAGATGACTCCAGACGACAGGAAGCTGTTTCCATTGCATCAAGAGTTTGTGAATAGCCAGGTCCCCGCTCGGTGCCACCCTTTATCAAGACAGAGAGCCACAGGGATTGGAAAAAAGCAAACAATTCATAAACATACACTCTTGGAGACAAATACTATACACAAGGCCCTCCGGGCATCCCTGGACCCCATCTGATACCCACACAACCCCTCGCGCACCACGCGGACATCGGGTTGATTGAATACAACAAGAGTACTGTGCGGAGAGAAAAAAGAAGAAGAAAACTCTGGGACGATCAGGAACCCCAAAACATCTGGAAAAAGCTAAGGTTGCAACATCTGAGGTATCCTAAGAATCCTATCAACCCTGCGAATAAAAGAGGAAGGCTGCAAGACCGCGTCATTCCCACGAATTAATGGTCTGCAAACCATGTCCCTACTTACTTACGGTCCAGGAAGAAGCAAGTACAGACATTTGACAAGGGAAGGTACGTTCTAGGTAGACAAGTCCTTTTGTGCACTGCGGGTATTTCGAAGTCGACTATAGTACATAGCCTTAGCAGCACTGTTTGCGGTATCGTCCACCCCAACGCTGACTTCTCCTGTTTCCTCCGAGTACTCAGGACCGGTGTGTATCTGCGACGACGACGCGGACTGAGAAAGAAGATTGGAATCATCGACGCCCAACTGGAGAGATGCGTGTCCAAGACTGTTGACGCAGAGTGGTGGTCCACAATGTCGGTCCAAAATCACCGTAGTCCGTGGGGAGGCTGTGATCGCGCAACAATACCGTGAACTTCGAAGTACTAAGCCTTCTTGAACTCAGACCAATTACTACACCAACTATCTTACAGTCAAGGTAACTCCGAGTCAACGAGCCTCAGTACGTCGATATTTACTGCCATGATCTTTGACCTCCAAGGCACTAACCTGGCTTTTCACGCTCATATTGGCCCGGGGTGTAAAGATGAACCCTATAGGTACAGCCGGGGTTTATGTAACGGGGTAAGCATGGTTGCCGTGGAAGGAAGGCAAACATTCCCCGATCCGTCGCCTGTGACGATCCTGGGAGGTACGACATTGTTGTCTTTTCGACGAGATTGATGGATTGAAATTGCTAACCGGCGCTGCGGTCACGGTGGCCCTTGACCGTTTCATCTCATCATACAATGTCAGACAGTACCGCCGACACTGCCCTTATGAGTGAGCTATCACCGGCTAAATATCAATCACCGGCTTCATTACACTGCGGTCTGACGGTTCGTCACGGTCTTTCCAATAGTTTATCCTGAAACACTCGTTGTCGTCCACCTCCATTATGGGCGACACTGGATGGTATAGGTGTTAGCCTGGTCCACACAGCATTTCTGGGCGGAATCCGGGAGAAAGGTTTGGCCGACATGTACCTCACCGACGGGACGCGGCCCCGCGAGCCCTTCACGCATACTCATCCTTTCGGGAAGAGCATACCACATCCTTGTTACATTACTATGGGCCTTGTATGGGCCTTGTCCACCCTAAGGCCAGTCACGACCGTCGGTCGAGCCACCCCGTTGCATTACGAAGTATGTGTGCCCGCGTCTTTCTAATGTGCATATTTACCTTCATAATCATGGTCGCACAGCCAATGCTTGGAGGTATAAAGTGCAGGGGATATCCTCTGTCCCATTAACTCAATATCCTTTTACGAAACATGCAACTCCTCGGAACCGCTCTTTCTGCTGCACTTTTGGTGTCCTCGGCACTTGCTCAAGGAATTACCATCACCTCGCCAGCACCTGGCACAATTCTGACTCCCGGAACTAACATCACAGTGCAGATTGGGACAAACGTCAGTTTGTCTCCGTTCCTTGTTAGAACTCTGACTCAAAGCTTCGCAAACTCTAGATCTATATCCAGAACCTCGAAACGATCAGCATTGCTATCGGCCTTCAGTCCTGCCCCAACAACGGCGCTGGTTGTAGCACTGCAGACGGAGGCATCGGTACCATCTTATACACGGGCCCATTCAATCCTACATTCGGCCCGGAGTACTATAGCCTCTACCAAGATTACACTGTAACTATTCCCGCGTCCACACCTGCTGGACGCGCTAATCTCGCAGCCGTCGATTTTTACCTCGTCGGGGTAAGTGTTTATCTTGAAGAGTATGCTCCTGGGGATACGCTGACAGACGTCACTTGTAGGCTGGTCAAGCGCCTTCCATGGCTTTCACCAACGCGAGCGTGACGGTTGCTTGAACTTTCGGTTGGAAGAGGGATTTTCCCATTGTCGTCGTGATTCAAGTTAGTTCTTCTTTCCGCGTATTCTACGGTCGATATGTACATTCGGACCCCGAGGACTATTATCCCTAGATGCGTTCAGTTCCGAGTCATTGTGCGAAACGAGTGATGTAGAAAAGCCCGACATGCTAGTGGGTATATATGTATATAACTCGCGAATACATCGGCCTGTACTTGATCTTACGCTCCCTAAAGAACGACGTGGAATCATCGTATCATACTTAGAACCAAAGCCGTTCCACCGGCTAATGGATATAGGGAACGCCTTGCAAGACTTAAGCTTAAACGGGCAAAGGACAGCCTGGCGAAAGCTTGCAAGCAAGGTCATAACACAAAAAGGAGCGGGCGGCAGCGCGCGGTGCAAGACGCTTTTCCGTTTAGAGGTGGGTGAGACGATCTGCAGCTTAATGTATTAGAGATAGCATATAGTGCGTGAGATGTACAAAACCGTAGTCCTAATGAGATGTGCGTGCGGTATAACCAAGAAAAAAAAACGACCAACAAGACGACGAACCCAAATCACAACTCGACCTCCCTCGCACCCCTCGCACTCCGTCTCCGTCTCCGAATCCTCGACGCCGCATACGGCAATATTCCCTCCCTCAGGCTCTGCCCCACTCTCTTCGCCATCACCTTCGACCCCGTGAGGAGATCATCCGGAATCATCTCTCCCCTCGTCTCTCTCACGATCATCCCCGCCGCCCCCTTCCAGTCCCACTCCGAACCCCTATGCACCGCCTTTCTGAACAGCTCTCCAAAGAGCGCTTTTTGCAAGATACGAGCGAGAGGCGTGGGCGAGAAGAACGTCTGCTTGTCTGGCGCGAGATCGTCGCTACCCATGAGCATCTGGATGGACGGCACGTTTGAATGTCGTCTGCGTTTAGGGACTGGTACTGGGGATGGAGACAGAGGTCCGTCCAGGAGTTCGCTGTCGGAGGGACGACGGTGTTCCCCGAGGTTCAAGAGATGAGCGATGGTGTCGGGACCGATGGATGACGAGCCTGGACGATCAACGACAAATTGGTTCTCCCTGATGCGGTCAACGAGATTATCCGGGTCCGGGTCCTCGTCGGGGCGAAGGTGTGAGAAAAAGTCGACCAAACGATATGAACCTTCCAGACGAGGAATCATCGCCTCGTACTTCATCCGCTGAAGGAGGCTCACGAAGACAATGAGATACGTCTGAAGATTAGGCTGGAACCCGAACACAGAGAGTGAACGCATGAGAGTGAACGCCGCCGCATAGTCTTGAAGCTCCATAAACGTCCGAAGTGCGAGGTGGAATGCGGAGACGGAGACGACGGTGGAATGCCCCGATGCTATCCCATCCGTTCGGTCGAGATGACACTCGACCATATCTCGGAAAAGCCTTCGAGGTGGAATAGCATTCTTTGGACGTTTATGCCACCGTGCGCGGGAACGAGGGTTGTTCAACCGCATCGTGGCACGAAAGAACATTTTGAAGGTGACGTCGTTTGGACTGAGCTCCTCGGATCTCTTTTCCATGAGTACGTCGTAGAGTGCGAATGCTTCTTGATACCGTTGTTGAACGAGATTGACGCGTATGAGGGCGTTGAACACGACTACATCTGGGGGAGCGCCCGCAGATTGCATTCGATGAAGAACATCTTGAATGGCATCCGCATTGCTGGGATCGATGTCGTTGAGAGTGTCGACGATGATCGAATAGGGAGTGACGTTTGGCTGTACACCTTCTTCCACGCAAGTAACCTCGAAGACTTTGAGCCAATCATTTGCGGCGTCTAAACGGTTGGCTCGCATATTGATGCTAGCCATTTCTCCGACGAGATCTGGACAGTCGCTGAGTCTGATGCCCCGTATTGACACGAACGCATGAGCGAGGTCATCGACGAGAGTTGCCGACGCGTTCTTGTCGTTGATCAAGTAATGAATGAGGTCCATGAACGAAGGAAGGTCGTATGTATCGTGTTTGAAAACCTTTTTCAGCGGGTCTATGGTCTCCCTGAGCCTGGTCGACTGATGGACGATCTTGAGAGCCGTCATGCGAAGACATAGGGAATACACCGCGACGAATCCTTCTCGGGTCATACGGTCGTAGAGTAAGACAGCAACATCAAACAGATGTCTCTGCAAACAGAACCTGATCGAGCGCATGAACGCCATGGAACGATACGTGTTGTAGAATTTGGAGTCGGAGAGTCTATCCATGAAGTAGGAGGTGAGTGTATCGGCGCGAGGGGTGAGGAGAAGTCTGTCTGCGCCCAAGAGAAGATTGTTGACCTGGGCTCTGTGAATCTTCTGCACAGATGTACCCTCCCTGGATGATGTCTTGGGTGATGGCTGCTTGGAAGGACCAGCAACCGGCTGACGAGAGTGCATGAACTTGGACGATACAAGAGCGGTAAGAGGTCGGATATTTCGAATACGAGATGGATGTAAAACGCGGCGAAGGCTCGTAGGAAGCATCAGAGGTCGTCCACCGAGTCGTCCTTTGGTGGAGGAGGAGGTTAGACTACACTCCTTGCTAGTAATTTGCTACACTCGAGCAAAATGATTAGCCCCTCCCAAGTATGTGACATCGATCACGTGCTTCGCAAGCGCTTGTGACAACTCGCGTTCCGGTTCGCGTGATCTCCCTTGCATTCGACCACAATCCTCCACCTCCACCATGGCCAGTGCAGTCACCACCCACGAAGAGCACCAATACCTCAACCTCGTCAAACGCGTCATCACCGAAGGCGAATCCCGCGCTGACAGAACCGGCACCGGCACCTTGTCCATCTTCGCTCCCCCATCCCTCCGCTTCTCCCTCCACGCCGCCACTCTCCCCCTCCTCACCACAAAACGCACCTACCTCAAAGGCATCATCGAAGAACTCCTCTGGTTTATCAGCGGAAAAACAGACGCGACCCTTCTCTCCTTGCGCGGGGTCAAGATCTGGGACGGAAACGGCTCCAAGGCGTTCCTCGAGCAGCGCGGGCTGGGACATCGGCGCGAGGGCGATCTGGGACCCGTGTATGGGTTTCAGTGGAGACATTTTGGAGCGGCGTATGTGGATTGCGATACGGATTATAAGGGGCAGGGCGTCGATCAGTTGCAGGAATGCATTGATAAGATCAGGAACAATCCTACCGATCGACGCATCATTCTCAGTGCTTGGAATCCGGCTGGTGAGTTGAATCGTCGGGTATGAGCGTTTCTGAGAGTTTGATCACGACCATGGCTCTGTCCCCCCTCCCCTTAGCGATCCCGCAGATGGCACTACCACCGTGTCATATGATGTGCCAATTCAATGTCCACATCTCATCCACTCCCGGTACCAAAAATGGTCTTTCTTGCCTGATGTACCAGCGTTCGGCCGACCTCGGTCTCGGTATCCCCTTCAACATCGCTTCTTATGCCCTCCTCACCCACATGGTCGCACATGTCACCAACACCGAACCTCGCGAGCTTATCATTCAGCTCGGGGACGCACACGTTTACAAGGACCATGTAGAAGCACTTCAGACGCAGCTTAAGCGAGAACCAAAACCCTTCCCGAAGATCCGTTTCAAGAAACAAATCGATAATATTGACAATTTCGAGTATACCGATATTAAAGTAGAAGGGTATGATCCTCACCCGACGATACCGATGAAGATGAGCGTGTAGAGATGTGTATGCATGTATGTACTGATCGATACCTAATAGACCTTGTTGTACACTGGAAATCCGACCACGTTCTAGCAAAGGGTAAGCAATAGATGAGAAGAAGGACAGTGACAGCCATGCAAACTTCGAGCTCAGGATGCATCTGCACCTTTCTCGGAAAGGCGCATACTCTTTTTCGGACGTTCATTGTCCAGGCTATCGCTGACATCCCTCCCCCTCTTACTTTTCGGTTTCCTCGTCGGCGACTCGCCCCTAAAGTTGGCCGGTACCTTGGTAAACTGGTTCTCCGAAAAGCTAGGCGTTCTTCCAAAGGACCGAGACCGACGATCGATACCCGGAGGCGCAGAGGCGGTAAGCGACAAAGCAGAGCTGACCTTGCGCGAAAACTCGCGAGGCGTCGTTGGTGGTGGGCTACCAGGTGGAGGCGTAAAGACTTCGACCGTTTGCGGGTCGCCTTGAGTAGTCAACTTTGCCGGATCAAACTCATCGTTCTCTTCCTCGATGGCCGAGAGGTTCTTCAAGATGTGTCGGTAGGCAGCTTGAATGAGCCCGTGGAATCTGTTATCCTTGGTGAAGATCCTCATCCACACCTCCGCGAACGAAGAAGGCATCAAGAGGGAGATGTCACTGTGGTCGGCCTTGCGACATTCTGAAATACAACATCAACGTCAACTCCTTACGCCTGGCGAGCTGCTCACCCTTGGGCTTCTGTTTCGAATAGAACCTGACCTCATCGAGCGGATTCCTCTCCTTCTGTCCATAATGCAGCGTCGAACACTCGACTGCAATATGGCTCGGCTCGAGTTGCGCTACCAGCGCCTCGTCTACCCCCTCGAGCACGCCGGATTTGACCACCTCGACGATCTTCTCCGGCGTGATGCTGCCCTTGATCATATCCTTGTCCTCGTGCGAAAAGACCTTGAAATCGACAAGTCTGTACAAGTCACGCTGGCGCATGCGCTCGATGATAGCGCGAGCGCCCTCGAGCTCCTAAAACACCCGGGTGAGGTTTGTGAATTAGACCAACTCCGCAACCTACTTTCTCTGTCGACTCTTCAATCTTGTTCAGTAGGTAATCAGTTAGGTATACATATCGCTTTGGGTCTTCGACAAAACGAGCAATCTTCATATAGGGTTCAGCCTCGACAAGTGCGTCGATCACCATGTACTCGACGGACTTGGCTGTTAAAGATGAAACCTAACGAGCACAACACAGCGGACTAAAAACTCACTCGTTTTGTGGTTGTAAATCCGTTTGTGCAACGAGAATCTGGTATAAAACAACTCATAGATCTGATTTGCGTCTTTAATATCATAGCATATCTGGTCTTCGACGACACGTGCAGAGTGAATAAGCCTCGAGGCAACATGAGTGTTACGCCAGCCAAGGATGAACCCCATGTCATTCTCACCTCGTGATCGAGACGTTCCCTCTATCTCCCACAGCGTGAGAGTCCCTTAAAATATAGTCGAATCTACCTCACGGTCAATGAGATGAGGCAAGCAAAACGGCACGAGGCGATTCACTTATCGACGTCGAGGCCGTTTCGCTTATTCGCGACGATCTCAAACAGGAACGGCATCCTGCGCCCCAACCTATCGTCCAGTTTTTTAGCACCGACGTTTAGCCCATGCCGAGCGCATCACTCACTCGCAACGCTTCCATTCACCAGCGATGAGCGCCTTGACGATAGACACTTCCTCGGGTGTGATGTCCAACTGATACGTCTCCACCATGTCATCGAACATCATCTCACTTGCTTGTTCATGCGTCCATTCCTTTCCTGGTCTGCAACGTGTTCATCACGGAAATGAAGTCCTGATTCATGTGCTGGGAACCAAGTGAGAGGACTTACAGAGCTATGGGGATGAAAACGCCATCCCAGACGTGTGACCAGGGACCGTGTCCGAGGTCATGGCAAAGACCCGCAAGTTCGACACACTCGATATGCTGGTCCGTGATGCCAAGAGAGGGATCCTTGTCGCGAAGATGTGTCGCCATCAGTCTAGCGAGGTAGCCAACACCTGTTTCGATTGTGGATGTTCAGATACTGCTGCTAGCAAGCACGCATATATGCGAGTAGGAACGCACCGAGGCAATGCTCAAAACGATTATGTGACGCTCCGGGAAATACATGGTAGGAGAGCCCAAGTTGCTTGATGTATCTCAGCCGCTGAAAGTGTTTGCTGGACGATATTCGGTTAGAATATCACAGACAGACGAAAGTGGATGACGACTGACGTATCGATGAATGAGCAAATCCAAGGCGAGAACGAGACTGTGTAGGATCCGCAAAAGGTCAGAATGATCGACGGATGAATATGGTCGTTGACTTGCCATAGTCGTGCACGCTGTCCTTGAATTGCCTCGTTTGTGTACTGCGAGCAGGGGCATCTGAATCTGGCTGGGAAGACATGCAAGCGATGGAGGAGGTGGGGATCGTGATGGGGGAAGGAAGAGGAAATGGACGTGGGGCAGACTCGCGTCCCCCAACTAATTTATCAAGTCGCGACCGCCAGACGAAAACGGTCCAATGACGAAATACGCTTGCGCCCACACGTGATCGGCGGAGACAACGGACACGAACACCGACAACGCGACAATGATCACCGGGACCCACAAATATCATTGCCGGCGAATCTTGTACCATAATCGTGACGCATTTACCGTTCACAAGGTCAGACCGAACGTATACGACGAACCCCAAACTCAAAATCTCGACAATTCCAAAGAAAACCTAAAGGCCTAAAGGTCGGAGGTACGAACCGGCGCTATCACAGTTGAAGGCCCTGGACTCTAGTCTCTGGCTCTTGATTCTACTACCCAGGTCCCAGTTCTCGTCTGTAAGCTACACTTGTCCTACGTCACACCACACACACGACGTCACCACACTCACCTCGACAGGACCCTACGTCACACATGCTCTCCGGTATCAATGACGTAGGTCGTCTCGAGACACACACCCATATATATATCGGACTACTCGCCATCCTGTACCTTGCCTTCTTTCTTCCCCTCCTTCCTCCCACCGATAACCAGCACGCACAGCGCACCCACAAAGTACTTTAATTGGTCTCGGTTGGTCCTAGGGTATTGTAGATGGATGAAACCCATCTTCCGTATCCCAGAACCACTCTAGACCCAACGCAAGTACGTCTGTCGTCAAAACTACTGATCACATGCACACACCCCTCGTGACGAATTCGAGTGAACATTGTGAGATGTAATTGCAGTACAAGAGGATAGTACAAATTGGATTCTAACGAATTTCATGAGTCGACGAAAGAAGGAAAGAAAGAAAGAAAGAAAGAAAGAAAGAAAAAGACGTCTATGTGTTGATGTCGTAGCGGTAGAGAACGCAAAGTACCCCGGTGTATGTATCATTGTATGTATGTACACATGCCCATCATGCCATCCCCATGTCCCAAACAAAACAACGTGTGTTGAAAACGCAAAAGCCTCCTTCGAATTTTCGCAGGCGCAGACCCGCCCCCGAGTGACAGTAAACGGTCGATGCATCGATGCTTGCAGCTTGATGATTGTACAACAGTTTTTACACTCGACCGAAACCGACGTTTGGCAAACGCGCTGCCAAACTGATGAAGCTTCCCTTCCCTTGACCCCAAATCAAGAAAGAAAAGAGAGAAAGAAAAAACACGAAAAAAAGGATCACCCAGTTGTCGTCAGATGACGGCACGTTCAATCGTCGTTGTCGCCTTCTGCTTTCATACTCGAGCCTCGGTTTTCAGCAGCATGAACAGCCTCCAACAGCTCTGCGTCCGCGTCCGCGTCACCGTCCGCATCTGGATCGCCCTCTGCGTCAGCCGAGGATTCATCAGACCCTCGCCGAGAATTCGATTGGGATTGCGAGTGTGTTGGGGAGGCCAAGTGTTTGACGACAGGCAGTGCAGCTATCGAGGTGCAAGCATTCGAACCATTTGCACGAGAAGACACCAACGAGCGAGTCTCACCGGAGCTCATCGGTCTACGAACCCTGTCTGCGTTTGCGCGTCTGTGGGAATCGTCATCATCGGTCTGTAACGTCGCAATGGCAGGTGGGGAAGGGGGGTCTCTCGTCCGCTCCCTTTGGGACTCGCTCGCACGGGGTGGGTGCAAAGGTGATGGCGCGAGAGTGGATGTTGGGACACGTTCGACTCTATCTGGTCGATCCCGGTCTCGTCGATCCTTGGACATGAATGACTGGATTTGAGACGAGTGGCCAATGAGTTGCGTGCCCCCGGGTCCGATACCCGCATTAATGGGTATCGTGTCCGTTCGTGTTAATCGGGCTGGCATCGAATGAGTGTGAGTGAGAGACCCGACGGCAGCTTGACTGGCGTGTTGATTGATCTGAGATTGGGATTGGTTCTGGGAGTCCAACGTGCCTCGTCGCTCGACGCGTTTCATTTTCTTGCGACAACGATCGCAAACAGTTCCTGGCCCTTCTGGACCAGGTCCCCATTTCTCGACACACTTGCCGTCCTTGTAACGGCCGGTTAAACCACACTGACGACAAATGCGTTGACCCTGCGCATTCGTGGCAGGGTGTGGGGAGTGATGTGGGACGGGGGCTGGCATGGGTGCCGTTGCAGATTGAGGGAGGGAGATCGTCGGAGTGGGTGGGGGTGCCACGCTGTTCGTCGTAATGGGGGGAGTCGGTAATGCTTGCGATCCGTTCGCTACGGAGGGGAGACGTCATTGAGTCGGAGACGACGATAACCAAGCGATTGCTTACATATTCCGGTTATGGAACCGGTTTTTCCTTTCTTAACAGGTGCTCCCGTGACAGGGGGCGCAAAGATATGCGTCTGATACATGCGCTGTTCTCCCGGTTGTTCCAATGGCCCGGCAGTCGAACTCGGCACGTGGTTTACAATGGAACGCTGGGTGTTTAGCGAAGGGGCGTGATTGGGGTGTTGGTGGTGCGCGATAACGGCACGCGGTGATTGGGGTTCCCCGCGGGGACGCGGGTCGTCAGTTGATGCTTCTAGTAACATCTCGTCGATCGAAAGCGATCTGTGCGACGAGCGAGATGACGATCTCGATTGGGTGTGGGAATTGGGATGACGGCTCGGAGGGGCCGCGAGAGGTGGTTGTAGCGTAAGGTGGGGAGAAGGGAGGTGAGAACGATGGGGATGGATGTCGATGTCGAGGGGTCGACCTCGAACGTGAGTCTACGACGATCATCAATAGCGGCCGTGGTGGCAAACGAATTACACTTACGGAACTCGATCTAGGGTTATAATCGTGTTCATTACGCGAGCGTTTTGTTGGGGGCTGTCCTGGAGCCACCTGATACGACGGGTCGTCGAAACTACCCGAACGCGGTCTAATACGTGAGGATGTCGCGTTTTGGGGAGGGGGTGGATTGGGAATGCTGTGTGATGAATTGAAAGAGGAGGTGTATCGATGGGAACGATGACTAGTTGACGAAGGGGGTACGAGCATGATCGCTGGGCTAGGCGCAGAGGGTGTATGTATGGGTTGCTGATGGGGACCTGGGAGGGGAATTGGAGCGATGACGAGTTGACCGCCACCTTCAGCAACGAGACGAGTGAAGCCTGCTCTCGCATCTGCAGCGCGTAGTTCGATAACCTGAAGATAACGATTGAGCTCTTCCCAAGCTTCTGAAAGAACACGTCTTCTTGCGTCGGCTTCGTCACGGGCGTGTTCGGCACGATCGGCGCGTGCCTCGCATTCAGCGATGACACGTTGTGTGGCCTCGGAGATGGTGTGGGTGGACGAGGTGCTGTTGCCATTGTTGGGATTCGGAGGAGAAATCGCCGAAGAAGTAGCAGCTGAATAGGAAGCCAACAATTGCTCGGCCTTTTCGAGACGCTTTCGAGTTGCTGTGAGATCTTTTCTGCGGTAGCTTGCGGTTAGGAGCTGAGCGAGCTGAGCATTGGACTGGGCGGACGCGCTGCCGTTGGGAGATGGAATGGGAGGGGTCATCGAGGTGGTGTGGTTTATAAATGGCGGCAAGGGAACTTGAGGGTGATTGTTGATCGCGACAGATGCTGGCTGGGGTGAGACAGACATGGCTGCACGTCGTCGTCGAGGACGATGACGAGGAACAGAACTCGACTCGGGATGGGGATGACGTCGTGAAGGGGAGGACGCCCTCGTCTGGGGAGAACAGATTTAGGGGAGGGAGAGGAGGCGGGGGATGTGGAGGCGGGGGTTTGAGAGAATGGTCAGGAGTTGGTTGAGGTTGATAAGAACTGGACGGCTGGAGCGGGTAGACAACCCAGCGGTGTGCCAGCGGATTTCTGAAATCGCGTTCGGCCGGCGTTTCCCCTCCCCGCGAGGTTACCACAATAATTGACCAATAATTGACAATGACATGCAGCGTTGGCGAGGCCTGGCAGGTTCCGTCCAAGAATGGAAAATTCGACCTGCAATCGGCGCAGTACAAGTCACTTGACGCACAATGACCCCAAACACCCCCTCCATCCCGCCGCGCCTCCATCACGCCTCATCGCTTCCGCGAGGTTCATCTCACTCACCGCTGTCACTGCCAGTCTCACCCACAGACAACGTACCCACGCAGGATCCATCTACACTCGCAACCACCCGCCATTATTTCTACTTCATTGTCCCGACTCCCCGTCTTTTCAACGACTTTTCTCGCCATGTGCTCGCGCCTCCCATTCCGAGCCATTCGTGATGGCGCCATCGACCGGGTTACACGTCGTCGCGTGTTTTCCCAGGTGATGTCGTCAACGTCCTTCGGGGTCTCTGCCTCGTGTCGGCGCTCGTCTTCCCCTCGTGCGTTCTTCTTTCGGACTTTTTCCATCACGTCCTCCTTTTGATCCAGCCAGATTCATCTCCTGCCAATGGCCTCGCGTTCTTCCCCATGCCCATCCATATCCTCACTCCCGCACCCGCGTCATAGATACCACCTGGTAGCACATCCCGAGACTCTCTCCCGGCACAACACTTCCTTTCTCGGTGTGCTTCTCACCTTTCCTTCCTTTCCCTCGTCCCTGCACTCCCCAGCCCCCAAGTGCCTGTCTTCCCATCACCGCAGATCCATCACTGACATCACCTCATACATACTTACACGCCCAGTTGAAACGTACATGATACATCTCGCTTGCCTTCCTCCCATGATTATTCGGGCTCGGCATCTAACAATTCCATTCACCCCTGTCATACCATACGTCAATCAAAACACGCCACAGTCCACTGAATCCAACTCCAACGCATCTCCCAACCTCGACTCTCCACACTCTGGTGCGTCCCACTTCATCTCTTTCCCCCACATTCCCCGCGTTCAGGTCTAGCGTGCCGTGGCGTCCTTTGGGATTTTACAAATTACTTTCTGCCTTTTCTTATTTCCCCCTTGCATCCCATGGCCTCCCCCTCGGCGCGTGTCAATGTTCATTTCATTTCATTCTTCGCCTCTTGATTCCCAAGGTATCAACATCCTCGTTCATTCACCCTCTCGCGCCTCTCACACGCTGACACACCGTATTCTGCCGTCCCTAAACGGGCAAGGAAAGCGCCCGGATGTTCCCACCTTGTTTTTCCGGCGCCCCCTCTTCCCAATCCCGACACGACCCCGACTCGATTTCTGCCGCGTCCGACATCCGGCTGTGTCCGATCGACATCGGCTGTAGCAAAGTTTGTCGTTTTTTTTCTGATCGCTTCCCAACGAAAAAGAATGACATTCGAGCCGAGTCGCGACGCTGTCAAAGAAAATACGCATAAACTCCTCCCGACCGGTATACCGCACCGAATCAGACGGCGTTGAGAAACCTCCTCTTCGCGCCCACACAAAATCCACCAGCACGCTCCGCACGGCGCATCATGCACGCGTCCGTGCACGCACTTCCCTTGTACAGCTTACATATCCAAATTTCCGAGGGCCTTTTCGTTGTATCCTTTGCTCCACTGCTTTCATACCATTTCATCCCTGGAATGATTTCGTGGAGCGGTCCGGTCCATTTGTCTATCGCCGATGGTGCACTGCTTGTGTCCCCATCAAAGGTGCGACTGACATGCGGCATATGTCGATCACACAGCGTTAGTGGCGCACACGTGTTCTTCACTGACCCACGAACATCACGGCGTTGTCGACGTCATTCCCGACTTCAGCTCAATGGTATTCGATATCGTCCTCTATCCTTGTTCATTTTCGAGGGTGAGCGACATGAACATGATTGTGCAACTGCGATTGTCGCTCTTCTCCGCCCAACTACGATTTACAGAAATTGGTCATGATCGCGATTCCAACGGCAACTGATCACAATGCCATGCACTGTTCATACATCACATCGTGCCGCGATTTCTCCCTCGGGTTCAGCTTGCACCGCATAAGGCAGTGTTGAGCGCGCGATCGTTCATCTTACTTACTTGCTGTACTGACGCCGCAATTGTCGTCATGCAGCCACGGAGTCGTTTACAGGCAGATCCTACCCACGATCGCTCGCTCGCCAAGGCGTCATTGTCGCGTGCTCATCCTGGAGTCACGGGATTCCGAGATACGGTAAGTATGCATGATCTGAAATCATCCAAATGTACACGAGGCGTACACTATCTCACCTACGTCATGATTTGTATGAAGGCACAGCCAAAAGTTGTATATGAAACGTTGCTTCGGCCACCATCAAGGAACTCAAACGCTTGTCCTCGACACCATGACTCGAATGAAATACGACCCATATAATGGTGTCCCACCGGAAAGCAAGTAGGTCGGGATGGTCAACACGAGGCGTCGTATCGTCAATTGATGCCTTTGGACTTGAGGGGCTCCGCATGCTGGCTGGGTGCGTTGTAAGTTGACCTGAAACGTTTGTGTGCTCATCAAGCCGCGATTAGCAAAACACGTAAAGAGATCACTCGTGCAAACCATCTCACACCGGCCCGCCGATTCTTCCGTGCCATATACATACCCGCCCACCTTCTTGGCGCAATTATCAAAACTTGCCGGCTCGACGCCGACCAGGTGACCGGTGACCGGTGACCTCTCACAGTTTTCCAACTTCTTTTTTTGCGCGCTGAGTTGTGAACGCGCTATCCATCTTGTGCTTCCGTGGGGGGTTGGGAAGCGCCGACACGAGGCGCTTCCCGTGACCCCCGATCATGAATCATTCCCAACTAGGTTGAGGTTTTTTTTTTTTTTTTTTTTGAATCCATTAGTGTTAGGTTGAGGTTGACAGGACACTGTAACACACACACCCCGGGGTGGGGTGCAGAACTGCAAACTGGTGAGCTACTGTACTTGTGTGTGTGTGTGTGTGAGCACCGCGCACAAGCGATTAGCTCGATTTCTGCCTTGATTTGTGAGTTGCCACTCGGTTCTACCAAATAGCCGTACGGACCTACCCCCCCCCCAAAAAAAAAGTCGACATTGAAACGTTGAACATTGACTTTTTAAACTTTTTATTTATTTATTTCTTTTTTTCTGTCTGTCGCGTCTATCGATACGGTCTGTCCGTTGTCAGCGCCGCCATCACGAACAACACGAGGCAGGGAGGGGGGGTATGATATCCCGACGAGCTCGGGCGGTGGGTTGTTCCCATCTTGGTGCGCACACAAGGTCCGTTTTGGAGGAGATGTCAGGTGTTTGAACGGGGTCGTTAGGGGGGCATGGTGCGCCCGGCAATGCGTGCAGAGCCTTTGGCCCTTGGGGAGGTCACATCAATGGAATGATCAAAATCACGCAAGACTAAGGAGACAAAGGGAGGGATATCGTGGTTACGGTCTCGGGTTCGAGAACTCGTAACCTATTGTCATTGTCAATATTAAATGAGCGATGTCGATCCTCGTTTCGCTTTGGACAAGAGTATCTGAGAATCTCTCAATTGTGTGGGGGCGACGTGCGATTTTTGATTTTTGATTATCGTGATGATGATGCTTGCAAGAGCTATGTAGCAGTAGCTGGCGTGTAATCACCCTCAGATCTTAGACTCTCGATCGTTTCATCGTGTTTGATCAGCGATGTTTTTCGCTGCCAGATGGACACGACTCGAGTGGGGTTGATCATGCATCATGATATTGATGGATGATGATGACGCCAGTACGCAACGATTGACATTTCGGGAGAGAGCGAATCGTATTGGGTCGAGTCACGGTCCACGGAAGGGATATCGCTTTCTTTTCTCATCAAGGGGAGAGAGGAGGGCGCAGTGAGGGCGAAACATGCGTACATGGTGTCGTAGCTGAGTTCGCGGTGGGTACTACTATTTTCCTGCCACACCGCGGCGGCGGGCGTGCCTCTGAATGGAATGCTACTAGCACTTTCAGGTAACCTTTTCGGTTTTGATCTATCTCAAGGGGATCAGAGCTCTAGTTATGGAGTCAGTGGAAATTCGGATTCAGATTCGTCTTCGACCTTCAGTTTCAGGCTGTAAGATCCTCCGAGTCCGAGTCGAGCTGAGCTGGACGTGAGATGCCAAGTGGTGGCTACTACTCCGAACACGAATTACGCATGAACACGTACGTGGACAACGCGAGGCGCTCCAGAAGTTGAAGACTACGACTCAGCTGTCGTTATCTCCCCCTTGACTCCGAGCCTGGGTCGATGATGGGCGAGTCAGAGCCAATCGATTCGATGTGTACGTTGCTAATAGTTCGGTATGTTCATGATGATTCTAAATGCAATTGTAACTTCTAATTTTGAAGTGGAAAAACGTGCGATGTTACGTCCTGCCCCTTGGAAGAGTAGGAACGACTGTCTTCCTACCCAAGGGCCTGCCTACGGGAGACTACGTCTTGCCAAATGTTAGCCGGGTATTTACCATGTTTGGTGCAGTAGCATCATCGAATTGATACCATGCAGCTTCACTTCAGCTGGCAGAGCGAGTCCGCACTTCCGCCTACTACTAGGCTTCCTGCACGTGTAGATGGGCTCTCCATGTATACGGGCCGGTAAAGGGTGCACTCAGGGGTGCACATGCTTGGCCTGGCGCAATCATGATGGTGGCGAAGATCATGGTTGACAAGCGTTCTCAGTCAGGTATGCACTGTCAACATCAGCCATCTTCTGAACGTCCTCTTCCCCCTGCTTCTACTATCATGGGGGGCGTAATGACAAGCCTTTCAGTATTTGAAGTGTAGCACACTCAATTCTCAGCCTATTTACCTGATTTCTGCACCAGCAGGTGCGAAAATGAACCGCCTACAATCTACAGCAGAAAACGGAATTTTTGAATGATGGTGTGGACTGTCGGCGAGATCCCGGTCCAAACAGTGGTGTTGGGTAGTGTAATGACAAGTGCTGTCACACTCGGTCACGCTGGAGCATTGGATCTCCGCTTCGGTAACTCGGCAAGATAGCCGGGGTTCGCAAGACGCGTCGCGTTCGTTGATTATCCGACTTTGGGCGGAGTTTCCTTTTTACATCCGCCTGTCACGCTGGCTATGCTCCTCTGTGCTCGTCTTTCCAATGATATGCTGATCTCATCTCTCTTAGCATCCAAACAGTGAATCGGAAGTTGGTGTGAGTTCGAGAAATACATCGAGCAGACAATATCTGTATTTCGCAGCTTAGTGATGTGGTTCTGGCTCGTGATCAATCAAAAGGTATGCTGGTAACAAAGGTGTACACAAAATGTTTTGTCTTTTGTTCATCACCCAGTCGAGATTCTGCTTCAAAATTTTATTCGTACATTGGTTGAATATCAGAGATATCATGTAAATTATCCCGGATTTTTATTCGCATTGTGTGAGGTAGAAATTGTGGATCAGTGGGTTTGTCATTGCAATACCCACTTGTCATTACGCCCCCCATGATAGTATCCCCCCCCCCTCTGTTCGCCATGCCATACAGCCGTGTCTGTCATGCTTGGTTACGTCTGTGGATGTCAGGTTCGTGGACTTGGATCTGACGTCGGAAAGACCGTGGCAAACTTAAATTTTCGAGGCAGATCGGTCCTCCCGAGGCTAGGAAGCAAGCTATAATTAGTCACTTTCAGGGGGCTAAGAGTTGAGCACACATACTACGCGAAATTCACCTGGGCCGACTCCCTCCGGTACCGGCGTCGCGAACAGCACATGATCGTGAACAGGCTGAGGCATTTTCTTCCCGAGCTGTCGAAGCTACGAAGCGATATTTTCGCGGTGGGATCCGTACGCCTCAGTATACCCCGAGTTCACGTACCTGGTTCATGCCTATCAAGTTCTCGTAAGGTAGTCGTCTTGCGGAAACCACGAACATCACGTGGAGTGACACATTGTGACACAGAGACTCTGAACATATGCCGCATCATGCCGGGTACGTCGGAGAAGAATCGGAGACGAAAACAGAGGTAGCACTGCATTATGGAGATGTAGAGCTAGTCGCGATATACAAACGACTG
Source organism: Chalciporus piperatus (assembly GCA_038093975.1). Taxonomy (NCBI): domain Eukaryota; kingdom Fungi; phylum Basidiomycota; class Agaricomycetes; order Boletales; family Boletaceae; genus Chalciporus; species Chalciporus piperatus. The sequence continues at coordinate 67,182 of JBBPTG010000084.1, forward strand.
GCAAGTCGACAAAATGAACAGGACATCATGCTGAGACTGAATGGGCCTTGTCAAGATCTGCCATCAGTGACTCAGGGAGCACACGATGACCACGGTATTTCTTCACAGCCCAAGCTGCCTGTGCACCATCAAGACCACGCCTGTAGGCATCAATTCGCTCAACCTCGGCAGTGCAACAGCACTTCACTCGGCTACTGCTGGATTTCGAGCGGACCTTGGGGACATTTTCTACTGCTTTCAAGGCACAAAAAAATTCACGATCAATTCTCGGAAGGAACGACTTCACAATCTACTCAATATGAAATCTGTATCGTAGTTGATTCCATATTTTGTATTGACTACTTTCCTATTTCCTCCCCTTCTTGGATTGTTTCATGGATTTTCGGCCTCGTCACACAATGTAACACCTTGCACGTGATGTTCGTGGTTTCCGCAAGACGACTACCTTACGTTGCCGGCAGTTCTCTCGACTCCCTCGGAGTTCCCCTATTTCCGAGCATACTGGTGGAGTCGCAGCTTCTACTTCTCTATTTTGTGATCGCGCATTCAAGCAGCAGGTGCTGCGTCCCGAAGATGCATCCAACATGAGGAACCCGCTGAGAGACGTTTTGCATGCGCAGCTTCTACGTTTGTTCGCGGATCCAAATGTGTTCCGATAGCCTCCAGGGTAGTACAGTACTGCCAGGATGGCGTGCTCTGGGAATTGCCCTGTTCGTTATCACCCACTATCTATGACAGACGTCATCCTCCGTTCCGCACAATGATTTTCTTGTCGCACTGCATCACCCGCAGCGTTATACTCCACTGTATGCCCTGAAGCACGAGGTTTCATTTCCTTCCCCGGGCCGCATGGCGTACCTCGACGAGTGATCCCCTTCATCTGTGAGGGTGCTCAGTGCATATGAAATCAATCTTCTTTCCGTTTGGTGAGTTCATCGAGGCCTCACCTGCCGCGAACCGCGCGAGTTTACATCATACCTATGTCAGTGATCTCATCTGTCATTATCGGGATGTCGAAACGCATTTCGGAACCTGTGACGTCGTCGTTAGGTAGTCGAGCGTCTCCGGGAGCCACTCCTTGTCGGAAACAGTCATCTAGCACTAGCTTCCCTGTTGTACGCAGCAGTTTTTCAATATTCAAGCCATCAATATCCCCGCTTGGAGTGGGGTTCCGGTGGCGACAGACCCCGTTAGCACATTCAACATTTACATCAGTGCCCCTAGGCCTCGCGTGTCGCGTATATATCTGCAGATGGGTATCAGGGAAATTATGGGCTTCTCCCCGATCAGATGACAACCCGATACAAACTAAATTCAGAATTTCCATCGCATGGTATGTTTGAACGCACCGGTGACGTCGTGAAGTTGGCTCCAAAATTGGATCCTGATCCCTGATAACCTACATATAACGTCGTGCTCTTGCCTCGTGTTAGACGTATGTGTTCGTTCATATAAGGAATCAGCTCTTACCAAGCGTGTCGATGATATTCACGGGAGTTGAACCTCGAACGTTCCTGGAGCCTGCGTTGAAACTTGATTCCCATCGCGGCAGCATCATGATCATATGTCGGTTAGCTTGTCGCCGTCAATCAAGCACAGGTTGACTTTGCATGCTACTACGCACATTTTTGTGAGGAGTGTGGTTTATGGGTTGAACAATTCTCGGTTTCACATCGTTTGGCAGCGGGAACTGCTCTGAGGCACAAACATTGGCATATGGCTTGCGGAGATTGAAGTGGCGTTGATCGTGCATGTCTGGGGGAGGCTTCGTACAGTGTCAATCGGGGAATAGACTTACAAGGCTACCATCTTTTGCGGGTAGAATTGGATATGTCGATGTTCTTGCCTGGAAAGACGACACTCGATGACGTGACGTGACGGACTTCAAGTTAAAAAGGCGCATCACGCGGAGCCGAGCAGACATGCTTACCTCCGACTTCTATTCTAGATCTAAAAACAAAACCTGTATGTGGTGAAGAGTGTGAGTGCATCCTCCCCAAGTTTCGTTGGCTCAGCGACTCCGAGGAGAGCAAAGGCAACTTACCGGTCGGGCGTGAGAAGGAACTCGACATTTGGGCAAGTGAGCGCTTCATGTCACTTGACTGCGCCGTAGGGTCCGCAGTCCACCCTTTCAGACTTTCAGTTTCCCAAGCCTTGATGGAGGTCATATAAGCATTTTCGACCGGTAACTGATCAACTAGGTTTCTGACCCATTTCGCCGCGTTCGTTCGTGCATCCTTTGGAGGGTGAATCGGTGACAAATGATCATACTTGACGATCAGGATTCGGAACAACAAACGAACGCTGCGGGCCGAATCAAGTTTGGACCAGACAACACGCCCGCCACAGCAGGACAAGGCCCCGTCCCTTCTTATATCCAATCCCATAGCAATACGCCACCTCCACCCAATCTACCTCCTTCATATTCAAGGCAGCCTCACAGTTACCAGAGGGCTACGACCCCTCTTGTTTCTGAGTACCCTCGTTCACCGACCAGAAGATTTTGGACCGCCTTCGTAGTCGCATTCATCATATATTTCGTCCTGGCGGGAACTACGCGAACAGTCATTGTCAGGGCCACCCACAGAATGGTAAGCCTTGATTTCCATACAACATAAATCGACGATTCTCACTCTCCGTTCTCAAGTTTGCTGACGACGGTGCTGCTGGCGCCCCCCAAGTCGAGGATGGCAACGTCCTTCTTTCCATCGGAAGTTTAAATTGGACCTCTTATCAGTCCCACCCCCGGTGGGCGGAGAGGTTTCCCAAGAGCGCCGAGACGTCTTTCACTCTTCCTATCGATTCCGATGAATTTTACCTCATCTCGCGGGGTTCGTATCAGCATGGGAAGGTTGAATTGGCACAAGCTACTGAAGATGGGGACGTCAACATCAAAGTAAATGTTCGCGTGGCGTACCACGATGCTCGGGCGCTTGCACGGTCTACGATATGCCTGCTGCGTAAAGGCGGAAACAAAAATGGTATTGGCATTTTCGTGAGTTGCAGAACTGCGGTTATCCCCGGTTGGTGATTGTGGCGAGTACCAGACTGACCTATCGATCTCAGACACCTACTCCTGCGTGGCATGTTAGTCGTGATATCGATCAATTGAACTTTGAGGTCACCATCGTCTTCCCAAGTGCGCGCCCTGGGCGTGCTCCACTCCGCATTAATAGGTTTACATCACATACTAGCAGCTTTGCCCACGAAGCTGGAGATCTGTGGCAGACGATGTTTTTCAATGATATTGAGTTGCGCACATCGAATGCTCCAATTGACCTCACGGTAAGCATACACTCCCCCTCAAATTTCCTCGCTAATCGTTCTGGGGAATTAGTCCATCACAGTCGGCAAAGGATTGCTGACATCGAGTAATGGGCATATCACTGGTCACTTCAACTCATCCGATTCGTTGGTCTTGCACACGTCCAACGGACGCATCAAAGCATCTGCAGTCCTTTTCAGCACTGGCGGGCATGCTTCAACATTGGACATGCGCACGAGCAATGGGTCTGTCTATTCAATCTGCGGCTCAAACGATAGAATACTGACGTTGCTCACACAGCCGGATCGACTCCGGAGTATCACTTCACACCACGTCGGGTGCGGGCGGAAACTTTGACGTGAAAGCTCGCACCAGCAATGGACCGATTGACCTTAAATACGACGATTCACCGTCAAGGGCGCACCTCACTTCAGAGGTCAGGACAGCTAATGGTCGCGCTTCCGTCGAAATGCACCCTGCGTTTGAAGGATCGTTTGAAGTCTCTACTTCCAACTCAAGTCCCCGCGTCAAGGACTCTAGCCCTCCTGATCCATGCGGGCAACATCGTCGTCGCTGCATCGTCACACACAACAACTCTAGGAGAAATATTTCAGGATCAGTCTCCTGGGGTGCTTGTGACGGCAGAGAAAGAACTAGCTCAAGTGCGGTGCATACAAGTAACTCGGAGGCAGTGCTGACTCTCTGATGGACTCATCTGTCATGTAACCGAGGGGGCTGTGGAGGGAAGTATCTTGGGGAAAAACTAAGAATGATCATTTGTGTACTGTTTTGTAATTGGATTTATGCATGTAACTTTACTGCTATGCAAGGGATTGTCGACAGCTCGTAACTTGACAGGCTTTTCGCTCGGTTAAGAGAAGGTCGGAGATAGACATGATATCATGTTCGTACGGTAACGAAACCTATTCCGTATCATTGGGGGTAGGGAGAGGATCCGCGAATAACCCGCCGCATCTGCAGGACTTAGCCGGCTCGAAAAGCCACTTAGCCGACTCTCAGAGTCGGCAAAAAACTGGTCTAGCGTAGTATAGCTAGAATGTCGATGCCGGTCCAATCAGAGTCCTCGTCAAGCCCTCGCGTAGGCTTCAAGAGTCGTCAAGCGATAACGTTACTCGTCTGCTTTGCAGATGCGCTGTAACTCGGAATTGATCACCATATGTAAACGTTTAAACTATGTATGTAAACCCGGGCCCTTGTAACGGATCCCAAGAGTCCTTTGGGTCCCGAAGTCAATATTTAATGGGGAAATTCCTCCTGTCCCTCATTACCCCTTCCGCGCTGCTTTTCTTCCCGGACTTAGAGATAGATAACATGGGTCACACCATTAGATATGCCTTCAATTTTGTATTAGACACTCTCGTCAGCTCATCACGAACCTAATGCTGCAGTTCATGATCACCACATTGAGTTGTCGTATGTACTCAAAATGATAATATAAGGCAATTCATAAAATCATATCTCATTTCCCTTCGGAAGCCCCACTCGATATCGTCCTACGCCGCTGCGTGAAAGCACTGCGAGAAAAGAAAAGTGTCGAGAATCATTATACGCAAGCAAGGTGATAGCCCTGCAGGCGGCGTTCCCCAGTTTGCGTTTGTTATCCACACGTGATCATACTATGCGGTCCGGATGATGGGAAGGACGACAACGGTTATGCAAAGCGTGTATCATAGTGTACATCGATAACGAGGACAAAACGCGATAAAGAAAAGTTCTAGAAAATACTTGGAATAGATGAATAGATGATGCGTGTATGTTGAGCAAAAAAAGGCGAGATGAACGACTCGGATGGACGACAAGGCAAGGATACCCTTCACCTTCGAGACAATAGACTCATTCTCTTCTTAGTCAACACAAGCCCCGCCCTTCGATTATTTGGAATATGTCCTGATCTACCAGTTTCGTCCGACTCCGATTCAGATGAAGAGGAAGACGAGTCTTCTGCAACATTCTTCTTGGCCTTCCCATTAGACCCAGACGTATTCGCAGGCGTAGGTAAACGGGGAGAATACAGCGTCGCCTGGGAAGCTAGCTGGGATAGCGAACGGTAGGTGTTGATGGACTTCCGAGCAGGTACTTTGGACTTTTTCCTGAGAGTTTCCTCCTCCTCGGAGTCCGTAGGCTCGTCGCTTTCCTGCTTATCCAAAGAAACGACAGGTGCAGGAGGGCGATGTTGCGAGTAAGGGAAAGGCACCTGACTTGGCGTCAGGTCAAACAGGCGTTCCTTCTCCTGCGAGCTCTGCGATAGAGCAGGAACCCTTTTGCCGGACCGTCCCTTCCTTGCCTTGCCATTGGGACGCCCGAGAACCATGCTGCCGTCAGCTGGCGGACTTGAGATAAGTTCATCTACCTGCATCATGGATTCGTCGACCTGGGGCGATGACTCTGGCTCTGCGAACGTTTCCCATCGGATCGTGGACGGTGTAGGAGCAACCCGTCTGTCGCTCGTCGCACTGCTTTGAGAAGGAGGATTAGATCCGCCCTCAATCTCATTCGCAGGGGTTTTCGCAGCTTTAGTCGTCTTGACTCCGCCTTTTTTACGGTTCAGTAACACGACGGCAACAGGGGTAGTAGGCGGAGGAACAGAGCTGAAACGAGCGCTCTTGCGAGTTGTGATTGGTTCTTGGCTGGCAAAGATCGCAGTAGTCTTCCTCTGCGTCCTTGCATTCGCGGGCAACGGTGTAACCAAATCCTGGACCTCTGAGGCGAACTGCTTAAGAGATACGGGATGCTCGTCGCTGTCAGGAATCTTGCCGCTACGAGTCTTGAGCCGCTTTGCTGCTCCTGGCTTTGGTGTCGAGTGAGGGAGGTTGGAGAAGAGAGATTCACCCTCGGGAGGAGGGCTCCCAACTTCAATGGGATCAGCGTTCGGCGGGGCTAAATCAAATGATGGCTCCACGTCATCTGCAGGCTCTATCGGATCGACATCGGCCTCCGCAGGAATGGCAGGAGTTGCGGTGGTGTCATCAGGGGGGATAGCAGTTGCATCGGCATCTGCCGCCGCTCGAGGAGCAACTTGGGACTCTGGTGGTTGGCTGGCATCGGATACGTGAGCAGGCGATGCGGCCTTGTCCACGATAGCATCCTTTACCCCAATCGAGTCACCGTCTACTACCATAGCTTCTTCAGGTTCCACCTGCGTCTCTTCACCACTGTCATCAACCTGTTTCTCGGGAGCGGAAACATCGGCGACAGAATCTTTCATAACGACGTCACCATCCTCCACTCCAGTAAGTGTCTCCACGTGCTCGCCCTGGATCTCGACGGCCGCAGGAGGGTCATCGTCCATAGCTTCCGAAGGCCGAGGCGAAGGCGATCTCGACTCTTCCTCTGTCTCGGAATCAGAAGAGGCCGCCCTTTTCTTCATCAACTGACGCCTCGAACGATCAACCTCCTCGTCCTGGTCTTCCTCCAACTCCCCCTTTTCCTCTTCTGAGTGACCGTTGGTATCTTCATCGCTGACAACTTGGTCGATTAGATCCAAGACACTCTGTCGCCTTGACACCGGCCCGCGGATCACCGCTTCCAGGTCAGCCTGGGTCGCAGGAGGCTTCTCTTCAGGAGTGGGCCGTTCTTGGACGACGGGTAACGCTTTGTCCTCACCAGCAGAAGTATCTTCGGAGCTATCCGAGCTACTCCCTTCATCTCTACTCTCCACTGTCACTTCGGACAAGTAAGAATTACCGGGAATGATGGGAGTTCGAGGGGTAGAAACCCGGGGGATTGAAAAAGACTCCCCGGGCTCAGCGTCCTCAGCCGAAGAAGCACCAGACACGCCTGATATGGCGACAACGTCAGGGTGAGCGATCGGGAACATGTTAAAACTCTGACCTTTGAGGAGAGCCTCAAGTTCCTTAACCAGCGATTCTTGGTCACCGGTGTCCGTATTCTGAAGCTCTTCTAGGCGTTGTCGAATTGCATCAGGTCCCTTCATGACGGTTGGACAGCAATAGCGGATGTGAAACGGATGCTGCAGGCAAATAGGACATACTGGACCAGTCGTTTTAGACGTTTGAGTTAAAGGACGACTAGGTGTATCCTTGGGTGCTAGTGCGGTTTCCGTAGGTGCATTTGCTGTTGGTTTACTCGACACATCCGGCATAGATTCGGGTTCCGCGGCCATCTCAACAGCTTGTGCAGCTACTGGAAGCAAAGGAGGTTTCTTAGACTCTTTCTTCTTCGGTTTGTTGGGGACGGCAGGTTTAGGTTGCACGGTACCACTTGCATTTGGGATGAGACCAGACAGGATTGCTGCTGCTACCTCGTCCCGTGTTCTCGTACTTTCGCTCGTCGTAGGCATGGCTATGCTAACATTCATCAGTTGTTCCGTGCTTTGCCCGCGAGAGTTACTTACAGGCACAAACTGATGGCTTGGATGCACGTTTGGTCACACTCTTCCGAGTCTTCGGGCCTTGTTCGATGTAAGAAAGATTACGATCGAATAGAAAAAGTCTCACCCTTCGCAGCCTCGGCTTCCCCAGTGGACTTTGTCGACTTTTTCGAAGCTGGGTTGCCATTAGCAGATCTCTGGTCCTCAGAATGCCGACTTCACCTGGTTGAAGAGAGTCATCGCCGGCTGGCTTGCTCGAATCATCGACCAGACTATCAAACCCTGATATCATAGAATAATGCAATGGTGTGAACGGGGCCTAATACGACGGTTACCGGAATAGTTACCCTTTTGATCAACAGCTAGGCGTCACAATGCTGTAAGGTTATCATAAACAATCCATGGGGATGGCACTCACACGCAGGGAGCTTCTTTGCAATGCCATCCTTTGCCCGCTTACTTTGCTTCTTCGTTGCCGGCTTAGATGTGCCAACAGAGTCACTCGTCTCCGCCTAGCAATTGGAATTATATGCAAAAAAACACATCGCTAGTGAGGGCAATCTTACCTCTTTCTCGCGCTCTGTGGTAGGGGGGACTGCTGATCCGGGGAGTTGTGGTGCGTCAGAGGCTTTCTTCGCGGGGAGTCCAACAACCGGAGCTGGTTGAGGTTCCTTCGCCTTCTTCTCTCTCTGTCGCTTCTCCTTGGCAGGTTCCGCTGCGGTTGTCTGCGCCTCCGTTCGTGGAGGCTCCACAGTCGATGTTGACGCGGCTGGAATTGCAGATGACCTGACGGTCCTCTTAGCCTCGTCCTTTTTCTTCTTCTGCTGAGAGGGTTCCTCCGTAGATTTTGAGACCTCTGCTCGGGGAGGCTCAACAGTCGAGGGCAACACGGCTGGGGTGATAGAGAGAGCAGATTGACCGACAGTTTTCGCAGCCAGGACCTTCTCTGGGACTTTCTGCTTCTTATGAGAGGGCTTCTCCGCAGATTTCGGGGCCCCTGAGGCAGCGACATCGCCAAATGACACCGCGCGCTTTCGTTTGGGTGTCATCGCTGTCGATGTCGAAGCTTCAATAGCCCTGGGGAGTGGCTTCTCCGTGGGTTTGGACGTCGAAGGGCCAACAGGCTCTCGTTCTGGCTGTGGCTCTGAAGATTGCTGAAGCGGCCGAATTGTGAGAACACCAAAACATCATCGAGATGCGACTCGACTCACAGCTGCCACCGTAACTTCAATCTCGACGTCCGTGGATGGTGAACTCGACAAAAGGGCCTCGAATGCCTGGAAATCGTCATCTGTCCATCCCCGTTCAGCATTTGCTTAGTTCTTGTTGCACGTTGTCTTTACCATCTTCGAGATCGAGAAGTTTGCCAGACTTCATCTGCTTGAGCACGACAGCGGTACTCTTGACGAGGCCGAGTTTCCGCCGTACGACATTTTTGACCTCCTCGAGGGACGATTCTACACGGGTAAGTTAGCACGCCTGTTCTGCATCCGAGTCCGTTCCAGGCCAGTGACTTGCCGTTGAATAACCTCGCAAACGTCCGCTCTCCAGCATGGTATACAATCCTCACAGGCTCGTCACCATGATTCTCCTTGCGTGGTGCAAGATGCTCCGGCATGTTTGGCACGAACGATGTGGGGGGAGAACACAACTTTGCCACTCATTGTAATATGTAACAAACAAGTTACAGGATTGTCAACAACAAACGGCATCCATCTCTCGAACCACAAGCGCTCACGAGACTTGTTCAGGAAACGTGCCCCGCAGGTTTATTTTGGAGAAATTCCAATCTGTTTATTTTCTGTTCAACACCGCTCGTCGACGTCGACCCATGCCAGCGGTACACAGATAGTGCCAATCGCTCAAGACCACTATTAGTCTCCCAAACCCAGACTCTCGATGAGCAGAAGACAGTCGTTCTGCTCTACCGAGACAGGACCACGGATCGCGGGAGCAGCATTCATCTCTGGGTTTCTGGGCATGATTCGGAATCCAAAAGGATGAGGATGTCTACGCCCGCGATGATCCATACGGAAACTTCGAGCACAAGAAGTTTCAAGTGATCACTCACACCGAGAATTTTGGCAGTTCTACAGGGATTTCTGCCCCGTTGTCATTCAAAATCTTCTAGAACGGGTCTACTGTCTACTACTATACCTGCAGTTGTCAATGATATCCAACCGCCCGTTAGCTGGTCGCCACAGCTAACACGCTGAGACATAGTACGCGTCCTCGCATCCGTAGGAAATCGATTAGATTCCGAGTGTCTGGTAACGTAGCTAAAGGGTACACAATTATACACGAAGAATACGAAAAATATAGGTCCATGTCGGTCCATGTCGGTCCATGCATAAGTTGCAGGTATCTTCATCCCACTGGCAGTTCCCCATTCCCGCTATCACGGATATGCAAAAAAAAAAAAAAAAAAAAATCATCCGAGGATCCCAACACGAAGGGGGGTGACCAGCACCCCGCGTATCCTCACCCTCACCCACTCGCTCACAGCAACGCCTGCTGCCGATAAAACTCGTTCGCACCCGCCAACAACTTATTTTGCATCCCAAGCCACCACCCCTCCAACACCTTCTTCTCCCTCACCCTCGCCTCCCCTCTCACCTTCTTCACAGTCACCCTAAACGCCGCCGAAACCGGTCGATGATCAGACACGTTGGGCTCATACCGCCGATAACTCAACTGAACCACCCTCTCCGGATCCCTCGATTGCCACAACACGCGATCACACCAGGCAGGTACACGTCGTTTCTCGGACGTGTCGAATTCGTGCGAGTGGCGGTCGTATTTGTACGTGGGCGGAAAGGTGAGAGGGCCTTCGGTGAATTGGCGAAGACGGAAGGCGCGGTTGTGTTTCATTTCTTTGAGTAGTTGGTCGTGCATGTGGAGGGAATCGAGGTCGCCAGATTGGATCGCAGCGATGACGACGTCTCGTCGTTGGTCGATGCGGTAGTTCATGTCACCGTTGAGCTGGAGAGAATAGTCGATGAGCGCACCTAGTAATCGGAAGCGAAAGACGTGAACTTACAAAGACGATTTCATGGTCGAGCACCATCGATCCATCACCTCCGCCAACGAACCCAACGTCTTCCTCCACCGGATCCGAGGGAAACAGATTTTTCTCCTCGAGGAAGGCTGCTACGTCGGCGTTGCGCTGGCGGACATGATGTTGCCCAGCAGCCAAATGGCAATTGATAAAACACAAACTCGAATCGTCAATCACGAACCGCGCCACAATACCACCCTAGAAACCCAAAACGAAAAAAAAAGTAACGCCCGTCAGTCATCGCCACCAAACCAATACAAAACTCCCCACCTTGTTGCCATACCGCCCACCCATCCCTCGTTTGACAGTTGCGATAGCAGCATCCTTCAACGCTACCCTCTCCGTATTCTTGACAAACACACACATGAACAACCCAACCAAACTCTCCGTATGAATCACCGTATAGGGACAAGCGATAGGCATCGCCTGCTTCACCGCTTGAACCAACCGATCGTGCCATCTCTTGTAACTCGACGTCACTTTTTCGTTGAGCTTGCCTTCTTCGCCTTTTTTCTTGCCCCCGAGAAGGACCGTCTTGGCTGCCATCTTGCGAGATTCCAAATCAATCAGTTCTTGGAATCCAAATGAGATGATGTCGGGACTATCGACAGAAGTAAGGACGTGGTGGAGGAAGCGGAGGTTCTCCGGATCGGGACCAAGGGCCTCAGGTTTTGCAGCGTCAACGTTCCACGAGACGACGAGCACCTTGATGTCTCTGAACGTACTAAAGGTATGCTCGCGCTTCAAAAGCTCTTGGTCTGAAACATCACCATCGTCAACACGAACACGCTTTTCATCAAAGAAAAAAATCCCACTCACCGATCCGATCTGCGCCAAGCAGCCCATCCCAAAACCTGATATGTTCGTCTCTTCCAACACTAATCACATTAAGCCATCCAAGGTCGTCGATCGAAAACGGGTCCACGAAAATCTTCATCACTGGTAGACCACCATGTGCATCCCAACAATTGGTGACGACCCATGGCTTCGCGCTCACGTCATACGCAGAAATGGTCCCGTTCCGTCCACCAGCCCAAAGTCGATCGTGGACGCCCTCCAAGCAAAGCACGTCCGACGTACTCACTTTCGACACTTCGACGCATACAGGTACCCCATCGTTCGTAGCGACGTTCCAGATAGTGATGTACCCGCCTTCGTGGCCGAGATAAACGTGATCTGGATGCGATTGAAGAATTGTTCCCGACGTCACTGCTCCGACGTGTTGAGTTGGTGTCACCGGGCGGGCAATGCTCCCCGGTGTGAATATATCATATATTCGGAGGACGGGTGCCGATGTGCCAACAGCGCCATGCGTCTCCGCCCGTGCTGCGGTCCACAAAAGACCTCCCAACAACTTCACAAAGTCGGCTTTCTCCCCAATTCGGTATACCCGCGGGGCAGTGTAGACGAGGCTGACATCGTCCGCCAGGCTTGCGCCAACACCTCCGCTAGCATTAGTATTGGGGTCGAAAATGAGAACTTTGCCAGAGTCGTCCACGGTGATCATGGTTGCTCCGTGTCGGAAGATGTTTGTGATCTGGTTCCCGTGGACGCCCAGCTTGGTTGCAGACGGGGCGCCGTTCCGAACATCCACCTCGAACAGGTGTCCATCCTTCGTGCCGACCCATACAAGCTTTCCCTTGTCCTCGTCACGAAGGGCTGACCGAAACTCGAGACAGGTAACCACAGACCCACGCATACAATCTTTCGTATCGAGAGTCCAATTAGAGACATCGTGGGACGAAAGATCGAAGCCCTTGACATGGTGATGAGTTGCCACCACTGCATTGCGCCCCGCAACGACGACGTGTCCCGAATGCGCAGGCACCTGGATCCTGGAATCGAGATATGTAGAATTGGCATGTGGGGGACGTCTCGAGGAATAACTCGAGTCGGGTAAAGATTCCGAAGCGCGAACACGGGGATCCTCTTCCGATCCTGACTCATCAGACGAAGGTGAAGGTGGCCGACGCATTGGGGGCAATTTGTCACCCACTCCAATCGTGCGGGTCGGTGGAGGCGGAAGTCTGTTGTTGCCAAATGTTTTGCGATCACTATTTGGGGAAGCAGGCTCCAACGAAGTCTGACTGATGTTATGTGGTGTTAATGATCGTGCCGGAAGCGGAGGTGCTGGTGTTGGTGACATGATCGCAGGTGTAGCCTCTTCTTGTGTTGAGCGACGAGAAGGGAGAGGAGGTGGGACTAACGGAGTCGGAGTAGCCGCAGTAGAGCTTGCACTAGACATGTCCTTGGGTTCTGAATGTGCAGGCGCACCATTCGACCGACGTGGCGGACGTGGCGGACCCTGCAAAGCAGGTCGGGGAGGTGGCTTGGGCTTCGTGGGAGGGGAAAGGTTCGATAAATCTTCGCTTGAGCTATCTGAAAACTTCCGCTGGGGGCGGGGAGCATATGGACCGTTGGCGTAAATGCTCGAAGGAATGGCTTCGAACGAGCCATTCAAATTCCGGGATGAAGCAACTGGTTGAAGAGAAACTTCTGAGATCTCGGATATCTCAGATTCATCGTCTGAGAATGGGCTATTCAGGGAAGAGGCGGAGCTTCCCTGAAATTCTGAGTTATCATCGCGCGAAAAGAGCGAGGAGCTCTGGGGGCGGAGATGGAGATTACGGGCAGGTAACGCTGGGGGGCTTGATGACAGGATGTTGGGCTCGCTTTGAAACGTATGATGATCCTCACGAAGATAAACTTTGGAGATTTGGGATGGGGGAACATCCAGAGTCCTATGACTCTCAGAGTCAGAACTTCGACAGGATATATCCTTGAACAATGAAAACTCACGAAAAACGGTTTCGAATTGTAGCAACAGTGCCCGCGCGAGGTGAGGCTTCCACTGTGACAATGCTGGGTGTAAACATCCCAGTGGGTCTGTCAACTATTGGTGGAGATGCGGGATCAATGGATCCCGGCTTCGTATGGCGAGGTGGAAGGGTGGGAAATAGATGATCTGCCCCTACCACCGAATCACTATTTGACGTCACCATGGGGGGTCTAGATGATGGTTTGGGAGTGGTAGGACGTGATGGCGAGGTAGATGCCCGAAATTGCGTTGCCGCGCTGTAACAGCATTGGTTAGCCCCTAATTTCAAAGCGTTGATTGGGTCCAACGCGAATGGCTGACAGAAAGAACGCGGAACAAATCACTCACGAGAACATATTCCGAAGGGATGACACACCACCCAATCGCGGCGAACTGTCCTCGATGTTCTCATCCAACCCCGTGCTCGACTGGTCTGACCGAGAGACTGACGGTTCGTGATCAGGACTAGCGCTCGAAGCCACGAGCGTGGGTCGAACCGGGACTGGGCGTAGTAAAGGTGATGCAATTGGAGAGATCGACGACTTCTTGACCCTCGAGGGTGGCGGCGGTGGAGGTGCACGCTTCAGTGCGGCTGCCTTCGAGTCCGGAGTCGAGTCAGTGGGTACCACACGGATGGTTGGGGGTGACTGTGCTTCTCGGTCTCTGTCGTCAGGTATCCATGATGCTCGTGTGCGCGAATTCCGGGGAGATGAGTTGGGGACGATATGCGTTTGACTATGTGCGGGAGATGCGGCTGTAGCGGCTGGCTTTATGAAAGTGCTCGGAGCCGGTGTAGAAGGGGCGCTGTCGAGGGCGAACTGCTCGAACCTCGACTTGATACTCTTGATGGATGGAGTGGGCGAAAACTCGATTTCTGAATTGTTTGCCATGCTGGAGCAGAAGAAAGAGAAATGAACGTATGGGCCACTTGAATTGTATGGAGACTGTGCAACAATGTGAGATCCTGAGAGGCGAAGAGTAATTAGAGAGTGTTCTGTTTGGATGGTCACGATGGGTGTAGACTAGTCGTGCGCGGGGAACTTTGTCGTCGTCGTCGTCGTCGTCGTCGTCGAGGTGGCCAACATCCGCGTCACCTCGGATAATTACCCAAGTTTGGTAATTCAAAATAGCGTCATCTTCCAAGGTCTAGACTCGCCAAGATCCCTACTACTCCTTCCAGCCTCGCTGGGCCCAGTGGCAGCGTGAGTTTGCTGGCCGACCGCAGTCGACGTGGGCTATCTTCGAGTCCAACTGGTAGGTTAAATACAGGTTAACCAATAAGACCTAACGGGATTACTGTAAACCTCGCGAACCGAGCCTTGGAATGGTCGCAGGCCTGGTGCAGTGGTGGAGGGTGAGACCTGCTGGGTTGCGAGCTCATTGTCTATCCGAGAAGGCGTCGATCACAAAGCACGACTATGCTGACACATTCATGTTGCGTCTATCCGCGATTCTGTACGTCCTTCAAGGTTTAAGTTCACCGATCCAGATTCCAGTGGCAACAGGTACTGGCCTCCATTCTTGTGGCCCATCCAAACAATCGATAAAAGGCTAAAAGCACCTTCTCAGGTACGACTCGTAGATATCTTCCTTTGAGGTGTCATCGACCACCACTGACATCGACAGGAATGAGTTTACAGCCCCCATCAGTAGCCGCATCAGACTCACCCACTGCTCCAGAAACCGTTACTTGTCGCCTACACCCCAGCAGAACAAATAAATGGCGATTTTACGACAACTGCCATCCCAGGCCCTCAGGGTCATGTCCTCCGAGTCGTAAGGTCGTGGTCTAGAGTTCGACTGCGCAACCGGCCCATCGCCTAAATGGCACGATAACTATCAACTGGTATTCGATACGTCCAATCTGTGTGCTGAGCCGAAAGGCAGAGGCTTGCGCCGTTCACGACTCATCTCATTTGGTTAGACCAGGTTAGACTACATACAGCTACATCTATGGCTCATTCAGGCCGAAAGCTTCTACCGAATCACTTATCAAGGTTTCCCGGTTCCTATCGCCACCAACCACAGGGGTTTTGTGGCCAAGGTGAGCGTCGTTCTGGCCCCAAATCTAAAGAGCACAACTAGTACGACGACAGGTGGAAACCGTACCTGCCACCGCCCCCGGCACGCCCCCCTTTGTGACATGGTGAATCCAAGCCAGGCTCGCGAGAGGAAGACGGTCGGTCGGTCGGCCTAATTATTAGATTTACCTCTATTAATGTGGTCTCTTGAAATCACCCAGCATGTCCTGTAAATGCCAAGAAACACGTTGCAATTGTCCGGTGCGAATAGGTATGGGCTAAGATGACATATGTACATACAATACAATCCAGATCCTGAGTATGGTCCGGGTAATTAGGTAGGGTGGACGAGAACGCCGATAGGTCATTACGCCATTACAAAAGTCACTTTTTTGTGCCCTGACGAACGAGGGCTTTTAGAATGGATGATAGGTACGGTGATGGAACGAGGAGTTCAGAGCCCATGCTGAGCGATGTAGCGCATGATAGTCAAGGACGCGAAGATGTCTACCGTGATGCAATGCATACTCAGACACAGTACACCGACATGTCAGATTATCAAGACTTACCGACGTAGAGAGGCGAGAACGCCTCGTGGATGGTCAACGTATTCCCCGAAACACTATACACCGGGACGTTTGGGGGACGCAGATCGTAATGCGCTATCAAAAAGCCCTCTTCCGAGAGACACTAGAAAGCGTTCAAGTTCGTCCCTCAGTCATCGCTCCTGAAAAAAACGGATAAGTAACGCACCGACCACTCATGATCGTCCACCGTTTTGTATTGCCATCTATACTCCCGTCCATCCGAAGCCCTGAATTTTCGCGACAGGGATCTATTTGACAAAAAATCCTCAGTTAGTTTCAAGTACTTACGATTCAGCGGAAACGAACTTACCCCCCGAACAGAGCGGTTTTGCGGAGGTAATTGTTTATGGGAATAGATACACTAGAAGCGGGTGGTTTTAAGAAATGAATCGTCCCAAGACCGAGGGACGGCCCTCCGAACTCGAGGACGACAGACGGGTGTCGTTCAAGGTGGCGCATGTCTGCGTGTCGTGTCGATCGGCGACCCATGACATAGATAGCGACCGTAGAGTTATTTGCGGCATGAGGGTAAGGAGTGACACGAATGAACATGCGGTCGTAAATGTCATCATAGTCGGAGCTCTTGAGTTGTCCGGTACGGTCCTCAAAGGTAAAGGGCATTTGTATATGCCTCATCATGACTGATGGGGACGTGGACGTGGCACAGGTTGGAGACTACTTATGAGAGGAGACGAGGGGGACCGAAAGGAACACGGTGGTGTGGTTATAGCATCCTTTATATGCTGCGCCCGCAGACTTGCACGCGTAGTGACCAGGAAGGTTCCCCCTCCGGCGGAAGGGCGCAAGGTGTCAATCAGTTTTCGTCATTGTGAAAAGAAGCTGGCAAGTATGAGCAGTTCGCCATTTCTGGATCGCGGAGTTGCAAAGTTTCCAAATCAAACCTGGAGGGTAAATGAGGAAAACGAAGATTAGGGCATGGGGGAGACGGAGTGAGGAGACAAGTCACAATGTATCTCTGGGCTCGAATTCATAGGACCTGAGCGGCGAGGTACAAACTCGGCTGTGCGGGCCCACACGGATAATTCGCGCAACTGCATGGTCAGCTCAAAGGGCTATACAATGAGATATACTTAGCAGCTATGACCGACGGTTTACGTGATAATGAACAAACTGGGGAACTCACAGGATGGAAGCCTTCCCCGGGGATAGAGTGGACTGACTTTCGCCAGGTCCATGTCGCGCCACCGTGAAGCGTGCGATGGCGCAGCATGCCAATCTTCCCAGCACAACACGGGATATGGCCCAACTTCACTCACTCTCCCAAAGTAGCTTGGCAGATTCACTCCCCCGTAGCTATTATAGCCCTCCATACTCCTATGTTTTTTTCTCCCAGGGTATCTTCCTCGGGGAAGTTCTCAGCCACGTTCAAAGTCCCGCGAGACGACTCTGAACACGAGCCTGCCAGTGAGCACTGGAGACTCCTTGCAAGGACTCAGCCGTGATCCGGACGCCACAAGTCGCCTAGAGGGTTGGGGCCGATTATGACGCATTGAGAGGCGTACTCGATAATCGCTGAGCTATGCTTTGAATCAGCGGCAGTGACAAATTTCGGACGCCCGAACATGAGGACGCGTAGTCGGATCACCGACCCGCTGGACTCCATCCACTACGATCGTCCCACCCTCTGTTGGTGTGTTTTCGCACTCTCGTGGGCATCGACTCGGAATGAATTTCCCATTTCGTAGCAAATGAGGGGCGACTCGGAGTCCCTTGCGGAACTGGCAGTAAATATATAGCTCAAACGAATGTAGATTGGTTTGCAAAACCCATTGGATCCACAGCGGGTCTATTGCGCAATTGAAATACACACAAATCGCGGGGCAACTTGAAATGATGGATTAGTCTTAATGTTTCACAAGATACAGCATGATGAGTGGGTAGCCGCGCGACCGGCTAGAAAGAGAGAGATCCGCAACACCAGGATGGACAATCAAAGCTCCAGAAAGGTGATACCGCTTGGCCAGCTGACGGAAAAGAAACACCTACATTTGCTCTATTTGGTCGACCTCATGAGCCGCCCGACCAAAGGTGAATCTTGTGTCATTATCGATATCATTGTCTGGGGTGACATCATCGACGTTGAACACGAGCCATCACGTACCCACCTCCCATTACATACTATGACATCCGCCCGCCATCAAAACCACCGTCAGCTCCAATATTGCTTGCAGAAGATTTGGCATCCAAGAAAAGCTCGTTCATCTCTCCGATATCTTCGACTTCTATCCCATCCCGACCAGCCAATCTGGCAAGAATGGAAGCAGGTGCCAATAATTGCAGGGCGTAACTGCAAATGGTCCACGTCACTATTGTTGGTCCTGGATTGGAGCCTTGATAACATACCGCATCGATCCCCGTTCGCCCTCTTCGGCGATTCGCTCCAGGGTTCCTGATCCAAGCTTGAGGCCCTCCACGTTTGCACGAAGTTGAACAACTTTGGCAATCTGCTCGCGGTTGTACCCATCTGTCTTCACGATGAGGCACCTGGAAGACAACGTGAGAGGCGCCTTTAGAATGGGAAGGAACCCTTACCGATCGAGCAGATCGACTGGTATTCCATGTGGTGAGATGAGATCGGTAGTCCCGCGCACAAGGATGTTGCCCCTGTTGGTGGCAAGAATAACAGTAGGGGCCATAGGAGATTCCAGCAGCGAGTTCAGATAAGTGAAGCACTCGACATCAAGCATGTGAACCTGCACAGCCCAGGATCAGCTCGTGGCAATCATGCCGCAGGCTCGGCCACCCGTACCTCGTCAATGAACACCACTCCCGGGATAACTTCTGCGACACCCTGATCTACATAACCTTTGACGACTTTGTTCACCTCTCGGCGAAGCTTGTCAGTGATCTCCGTCCGACCGCGTTTCATGAGACTCCCCATCACACTCATGATGTCCTGTCCACCCTGGGGCCGGGCATTCGCGGCGTCAAGATCACCTAGCGTCACGTCTTGGACGAGCTCTTTCCGTTTGTGAACATCACCCTTCGGTAGGGGGACGTATGTCTCAGACTCAAGGTCGTACGATGAAGCATACGCGTCTGAACGGCCCACTCGCTATGGATGCTCAGCAACTAGTGTCCTGGTGTAATCGGTTCCTTACCTTGACGGCACCAGTATTAGCTTCGACGTAAATGACATCGCCGACAACAATTTTCTCCTTGAGGATAGCTTCGTATATGGTTGGATCCAGTCGGAGTTGCTTTGTTCCTTTCACGGTCTTGAGGCCTACTATCACATGCGATACAGTCTTCCCGTACCCGCTCAGGGGGTTTTCAGATTCAGTGGGTGTCAGTTCGGTAACCTCGCCCTCGTACACTTCTTTTGTCTCCTTTATCCGCAAGCCTGTGGACATAAAGCGCGTGAGCAGGTCGCACGCAATGAGTAGGGGGTACTGGAGTGACCTATGGCGCGTCTGAATGCCTCTGCCAAGACCTCAGTCTTTTTGACCTCTGTACTGTACACCTCCGATCCAACCATGGGGCAGAACGGTACTTTGACACCCAATTCGTGGGATATAGCAAGCGCCAGTGCCGTTTTACCGGTACCAGGTGCACCGACCAACAAGAGTGCGCGTCCAGAGAACTTGCGTGATTTTATGAGGTCAACCACGACCCCACATGCCTGATAGCGGCTATAATCAGAGACCAAGACAAACGTGCAAAGATCTCCACAGACCTCTCGAGCATTTGCCTGACCGACAAAACCGGCACCCTCAGATGAGGCGATCCCTTCCGCATTCAGTCCAAGCCCTTTTACGTGAGAGTGGGGTGCTATTCGCGATGAACGCGCCGAGGATGCTGCTGAGGGTGGTGGTAAGGCGTTGTGCGCAACTGGCGCGGACGTTGAGGATGTGGTCGTAGCCTTCATTTTTGATTAGCTGGCGCGTCTCAGCAAACGACGATTGTAGACACTCTGATTAGTCAGCATCGACTTTGTCCGAGTTGGCAGCCTTTTAGTACTAGGCAGGTTATTGATGAGCGCCAGGCCTGCAGCTCAAGTAAACACCGTGAATTCTGTACCAAATGTCCACTCATGTACGAGAGGATTAGAAACTTTACCAGCGCGGTTGACCAGGAAATTCAATTCGAGCCAGGTACTCCAGACCACGTGACCACAAACGCGGTCCAACGCGTGCCTTCTCTTCCTCTTCCTCCTCACTTCGCCATGCGCATTATCTCGCCCGTAACAGATGCCCCCACCTCAGATTCCCAGCGAAACGAAAAACCGTTAACCTCTGTCAATCCCGAACCTGTAACGAACGTAGGATCACCACCTACCTCAAGCGCTAAACCTACTACGATCTCAACGATACCTACCGTTATTCTTGAGACAGATTTTGTGAGCGATAACATGGCAGCCGGACTCTGCATTAGCTTCCTTGGACATGTCATGTTTCTCAAGAATCAGGTCCCATTGTCAGTGTCATTTTTATCGTATCAGCCCGCATTTTTGTGAAATTTGATCGTCAGTCCTATCGTCCAGCTGGCCAGAATGCCAACAGGTGATGTGAGTGATCGAATTTCCGAACTTGTATCTCAGATCGATCTAAACCGAGCAAGGATACGACCCGTGCTGCCAAGAAACGCCACGAATTGTTGAATTCCTTTGACACGCTTGCCTCGCATCTTTACACAACATTCATAGCCCTTTCGACTGCTCTTGCACTTCGCAGTTCTCCCGAAAAGTTGGGCGGGGGGGCAGAAGCAAGTCCCGACAACAGTGCAAATCGGAAGAATGGGTCGGACAGAGCCTTCTTCGCGGTCGCTCTAGGTCCTACTCTCGGAGCTGCCAAGACACGGGTGATCGTTGGTATAAATGGGCTCGAGACAAAAGTATGGGGGTTGAGGGCAGACAAAATCTCGGGTGCACGGAGTCAACATAAAGGGTCAGAAGAATCTAGCACCCAGGATGATGAAGAGAATCCCCAAAGATCTGACGACGCTGACGACTCACACCAAGAAAGCGAAGATGAAGATGATTGCGGTAGTGAAGAAGTTTCCGAACCAGGCAGCGATGACAGCGATGCGTCGCCGCCCCCGTCCCGTAGTCCATCTCCGTCTTCTTCATCTGACTCAGAGGGGAGCTCACCGTCCGATGGCCTTCGCGTCGAAGATCCGGGAGCATTACGGGCTGCGGAGCGCCTCCTCTCGCGTACCCTTGCAACTGCATGTGCCGAGGATGACGGACACGGCTTGGCTTCAGAGATGGGTAAGCTCTAAGCACACTATTATCACCATGATCTATTCAGTCGTTCGTTCGCTAGCACCGACACAGATCCATGTCCTGCTAAGGGCGCCACGACGTTTTGTCCACCCTGCCTGGACACCTCGCCAGAACTTGTGTGTTTCTTGGGACAGTTATCTTTCAGAGTTCTTGCAGGAATCGGGGGAAACCCCGGTTTCCAACGATGTTTCTTCCAAAAAGCGAACGAAAGCCAGCAAAGTTCAGGGAATTTGGGTAAGATCCCGGGGGAGCGACAATGAGCCCGAGAATGTCGAGGAAGAGCTAGCTGAAGAGGATGAGTTGATATGGTGGAGTTGGGATGGAAAGCTTGTTGGGTTTGCGGATTGGTGATGACGTTGTCATTTGGCAAAACAGTTTATCAGCCTGTAATAAAGGTACGCTATTGAGGATAGTGGTTCGTAGTGACGAACTCCCAGACCCGCATGGCCAACGTTTCAACCCCCTCGTTACTTCCTAGCTGCATCCTTGACAAACGGGTCGAGTGGACACTGTAAGTTTGTACACGGCAACTCGCGCGTATCATGATCAGTGACTCGGATCACTTGCGTAGCCGTGTGCGCTGCCGCACACTTAAGGCTGTGTTTGGCAGATGGCCGCATTCACGAGGCTGCATTCGGCTGTCTGCCTCTGACTTCTTGGTTCTACCTAGGAAGACGTTGACAAACGCTACTGGTCACCACCCCATCAACTTGACTATCCAACACCATGCCTGACTCCCAGATTTCATCCAGCGATTTGAAGATTGTGCCTGTATGTCTTTTGTCCTTCACCAAGATTCTGTCCGAGTCTGATCGTCTCGATAGACCGAGCTCCACCCACTCTTTGAAGTGGAAGGGACGATCATACCAAGCGAAACCCAGAATCGCGCTATTGACTCAGCTCTCCACACATTGAGGGCACAACTTGATCATGCACGTCTTCGTTCAGGAGAAAGTGCCGAGAGAGTCGGAAGCAACGCTGACAAGCTTGAGGCGCTCGTCCAACGTCTTGCAGTGTTGCGTTCCCCTGTTCAGCGCCTACCTCCCGAAGTATTAGGTGCCATCTTCGAGTTTTGCATCGGTGAACGAAGTGATTGGCTGCCCATTTCTGCTCAAGGTCCTCTCTGGCTTGCACGCGTTTGCAGGGTTTGGAGAGAGATAGCACATTCAGACCCCCGTCTCTGGACATCCATCAGCTTCTACTTTCCAGACTCGAGTCAAGACAGAGAACGAGACGTATCAAGGGCCAGACCAGCATTGGATCTCTGGCTGACCAAGTCCGCGTCGCTACCAATCTCCCTTACCTTTATCGATCATCGTATCCACCATTCAGCCACGGAGGACCTCATAGCCTTGCTCGTTGATCGACTTCGAAACAACTCACGTCGCTGGAAAAATATATCCCTTAAACTATCATGCGGTTATTTTCCCCTCCTCTTCACCTTCACTCCTTGTGATTTGGCGTCTCTCGAATCACTTTCAATCGGCGGCGACGTCCTTGCGTACAGAGTCCCGGCGACCTTGCGTCTGAATCTGGAGTCTGCCCCGAACCTCAAGTCGTTCACCTATAACGCACCTGGTCAATACGTTGATGACAGCATCAACCTCGACTGGGAACGCCTTACGGAGGTCTCCTTCGAGTTTGTCCAACATCGCGGCCCAAGTTCCACACTGCTTCGACACTTCAGGCACCTCGAACAGTGCCAAAACATCACCACTTGTTCCCTGGGGATCGGTCCACCCTCACATCTCATCCGAAGGAACGGACAGACCGTCACATTACCCTGTTTCCAAACGCTCCGAGTCCGCCAGCTCGTCTCTGGCTCTCATGCACGCTCAGTCATCGACGGTCTCGTTCTCCCCCACCTACAAACGCTCGAAATCGACGCAGCCTTGCTCGTGATCTGGGGCCAGAGATGGCACGATCGCCAATTCTCAAATCTCCTGGCTCGCTCTCGCTGTGACCTCGAACGACTGTCCATCAAGGACGTTCATTTCCCCAACGGAGAGCTTTTACGTTGTCTTGCGCTGTCACCCAAGCTGACGTCCCTTTGTTTGATCCCTTGCCCTCGATCCCATAATATCCTCGACGTTATCCGACACGTGGGCGACTCAGAGTCCGAGTCACGATCGACCGGCCGAGCGCGTTACGCTGACCGGAGTCTCGTTCCACGCTTACGAGAACTGGCTTTGGGATGCGCAGCGGAGAGTTATTTCGACCCCATCATGGGCATGCTCCAAGCGCGCGGCGTTGCTGCAGCAGGGGTGGACCCTATCCGTCGTTTCGAGCTGGTCTTTTTCGACCTGTGGCATGCCACGGACGAGCACCAGATTCAGGCGGGGAGGGCAGATCGTCAGCTAAAGGTAGCAAGTTTCTGCGAGCGATTGGCACGGTTTGTGGCGGAGAACGACTCGGACAAGAACGTGGCGGCCTCGCTTACTGTCATCGCTCCCTATCTTCCTCAGTATATCGATATCGATAGCCGCGAGGAGGTTGGGAATCCTGGTTTGGATTAGGTGTCCCTCGTGTCTCTCCCTGCCACAACAACCATTGACATTCACCTCTTGCGCTGTGCGGAGGACGGGAGGATGAACGTCGTCGTACACATGGAATGGCCTTACGAACCATACGCGAACGTTTATGCGGAAGGATCGGGGCCAGTAGTTCTCTTGACTTGCAGTTGTCGTTGCGTATTCGCTCTCTCACCGCGGAGACGATACCATAACCATCATTAAGATACCTTGCTCTCCAATGCTACATGATTACTACATGGATGGATCTTTGCATACAGTGTATTACAAGCTGCGTGAGGATATAGACACGATCCCATCCTTTTTTAATAACTCTAAGCGTACAATCTCTTGGTGTATCTACAACGAACACGATCAGTTATTCCATCCCACACATATCCATCGAAAAAAGGACTCACGAATTCAAACCATGCACGCCACCTTCGACTTGAGCACTCGCGGTCCTCAACTCGAACCGAACCCCGCCCTCTCTGACGCCCTGCTTCAACGCCGTCACGCTCCGTACGCCAATGTCTTGCAAGCTGTGTTGCAGACCGACGTGCAAGTAAGGAATGAACGCCTTGATGCTTCCCTTGTCTTGGACATCTCCAGACACACCCTGCGCTACCTTGACGGCGGACATTTCCGAGAAGTAACGCGTCGTCGCCGCGTTCTCGTGTGGCGCGCTCGTAGGCTGAGGAGCGTGCTTCGTCGAACCGGGCTTGCCATTGAAGGCAGGATTGGGACCAGGCTTGCCAGCTTCCATAGCCTCCAAGCTACCCATACCTCGATAAGCCTTGACACGCTTGCCGTCGTGGTAAAAGTACTCTCCAGGAGCCTCGGTAGTACCAGCAAGCAAACCTCCCATCATGACAGCGCTCGCACCAAGCGCGAGTGCCTTGACGATATGACCCACGTTCCCAACCCCACCGTCTGCGATAACCGGTACGCCAAACTTGTTCGCAAACTCGGCGACGGCGTACACAGCCGTTGCCTGAGGACGACCGACGGCCATGACTTCTTGCGTGATACAGATAGATCCACTACCCATACCAACGCGAAGACCGTCAGCGCCAGCGGCGATGAGGTTGGCAGCTTGTTCGCGCGTGACGACGTTTCCGGCGATGACCTCGAGTTTGGGGAACGTCTCTCTGATCCATTTGATCATGTCGACCTGGTAGATAGAGTTACCCTGCGACGAATCAAGGACGGCGATGTCGAGACCAGCTTCGACGAGGAGCTTGAGACGCTCCTTGTCGTTGGGACGCGTACCGACGGCCGCAGCTGCGTAAAGCTGCTTGCTCTCGAGGTTCTTGCTCGCAAGAGGGTAGTTTTGGTTTTTGAGAAGATCGGAACGGGCGAGGAGGGACGTGAGGCGACCCTGGTCGTCGACGATAGGAAGCTTCCCCTTCTTGGAGGAACGGAGGATGATGTTGGCTTCGTTGAGGGTGACACCTTGGGAAGCGGTAACGAGGCTGGTGGTCATCACTTCATGGAGGGATGTGGAAGGGGATTCGAATTGAACGTCGCGTGAAGTAACGATACCGACGAGTTTCCCTCCGAGAGATCCGGTGTCTGGATTAGCAAGAATCAGCACCAGAGAAGACAAAGGATATTGTTGGATAAAAGTCAGAACATTACAAAGCTCCGCAGATCACAGGCAGAAAAGCCCGTTACTCGGAAGAACGAAGGTTAATGTACAATGATTTCTCATCAAATATCAAAAACGAACAAGAAAACGAAACGTACCAGTGATGGGGATGCCGCAGAAGCCAAGTCTCGCCTTGATGTCCAAAACATCAGCGACGGTGTGATTAGGAGAGAAGACGACTGGATCGGTGATGAACCCGTTCTCGTGCCTTTTCACGGCACGGACCATAGCCGCTTGCGAAGCAGCAGACTGGTTGTGGTGAATGACACCGATACCACCCAAGAGTGCGAGACTGATGGCCATCTCTGTCTCGGTAACGGTGTCCATCGGGCTACTCATGAACGGAGTCTTCAACACGACGTTCCGAGTGATCCTGGTCTCGGTGATAACGTCCGAGGCAGGAAAGTCGATCCTTCCCGGTAACATGAGGAAGTCGTTGTAGGTGAGACCTCCGTGGACTTGAGAGTCCATGAGCTCGTTGACGGAGAGCCCATCTGAGCGGGCATAAGTCTGAAGGTGAGCAATCGCTTCAGAGGGATCAAGGATCTCTTTCAAAGGAGCGGGCATTTTAGCCAGCTGGATCAGAAAATTTCAGGGACGTCATATACGGCCATTTCAAGCGGAGATCCAATTAATAAGCTGCCTGTCCGTGTCCGAGTGTCAGACGCCGTGGACTCAGTGTGACACTGTGGTGGGTTGGGCTGGAACGTGTTGGATGTGCGAGCTAGATCCGTCCAGAGTATCACTATCGACGAGATCTTGGTCTACTTATCGATGGATCGATGATGTGAAGTTCACTCAAGGATCGATGAGGCTCGCGGAGTGTGTCGCCGTGTCAAAGCGGCCCGACATCACAAAAATTGTGGAAAGTAAATCTTATCAGAACTGATTATGTCATGACGCATCTGGACTATCAAGTGCTGGCGCATATGTCGTGGTCGCGATCCGTTAAATCTAGGTATCTCTAGGGTCGCATTTTTCAGTTACCACCCTATCTAGAGCCAATTTGTGCTGTCTACAACTGGAGTTTTAGATAGACTACGACAGTTCACGGTAAACGATGGCAGACCATCTCTTACATGACAGCTCATACCAACTCACGAGAGGCCATATCTTAGACCTCAGATCACGCTAAGTGACGACACACCATTTCTTGGATGTAGACAATCAGGGCTCCTACAGTACATCGGAGAACGGATCGTATAATAAATGTCATCGAATTTACGAATCAGAGTCCGAGTCCATACCGCACTAAGACGGCATAGGAAATGGCTCGGACGGGTAGGTACTACGAATGGACTGAGAGGGCCGAAAGCGACCCTGTCAGAGAGGAAGGAAGGCGAACGAACAGTCATCTGGAATTTGAAAGCATATATGAGAACCGACAAAGCGAGAGCCGAAACGAGACAAATAGCGGAGCGACTTGAAGTGCGACTTGAGAGCAATGAGGAATAGTGGAAAACTTGATGACTGAGGACTACGAGACTGAAAACGCGCTGTGAGAGCATAAGAGTTCGTTGGGCATATTGATAGCGAGTGAGAAATGACGAGCGGCGAGTGGCACTGATCGCGAACATGGCGAGAAACGGATGCACGAACTTGAGCTGTAA
Organism: Chalciporus piperatus; assembly: GCA_038093975.1. Lineage (NCBI taxonomy): Eukaryota > Fungi > Basidiomycota > Agaricomycetes > Boletales > Boletaceae > Chalciporus > Chalciporus piperatus. The sequence goes on from JBBPTG010000084.1 coordinate 94,298, forward strand.
CAACCTGAGACAAAGGTAAGTGTCGTCTCACTCGGATCAGCGGAGATTACCTGCGTGTTCAGATTTTCTTCGTCTTCCTCACGTTCTTCCGAGGCGTCTTGCGAGTTTGACGCTTCATCTGCTTTTTCACCTTCGTGTCCGACTCTGACTCCAACGAATCGTCATCGCCCTTGGAGTCATTTTCATCTTCCGAAGAAATGACACGGGCTTTCTTCTTCTCCCCTTTGTCCTTGGTCTTCCTCCCTTTCCTTTTTCTGTCCCCCCTTTCCTCTGCATCCTCGTCTGTGTCAGGGACCGAGTCGAGCAGATCCAGTACTACCACCTTGGTTTGCGCATCGGCAGACTGCGGAGGCTTGTATGTACTATGACCCGGGCCGGCAATTCTAGGGGGCGAGAGAGAAAGAGACTCGGATGTCTCGGCGGGTACCTTGGGAGGGGGAACTGGAGCTTGCGAGATATGAGATCCGGTATTGAGAATCGATCCAATAGGAGCGAGCACTTCACGCACAGGTGCCTCCACAGCAACCGGCGGAATGGGGACTTCGAAGGGAGCAGCAGGCGCCGGTGGTCCCGGAAGAAGAACGAGCGCTTTGAGACGAGCAGGAAGAGAAGGAGTTTCGAGCGAAGCAGGGGGGACAGGGGGTTTATCAAGCAGAGAAGGCGGTGGTACGTGAGGAGCGACCGCCGATTTGTCAGGAGCAAGCGGTTCGTAAATAGATGCGAGTTCCTCGTGAAGAGGGATATAATTGGAGGGAGCTAGAAGGGGCGAAGATGGAGGAGGAGTGGCAAGACGAGACGGGGAAGAGATATCCCCCTCACGGCCAGCAGCTGAGGATCCTGAGACATTGCTGGCAGCTTCGAGTCGTAACACGCGCGCAGCAGCCTGTGCACGCATCTTCGCTAGGAATGGATCATTTCCACCGCCGTTGTTCTCGTTCTCGTGACTACTCAAATCGGCTGTGCGACCATTTTTGTCGTTGAACAGAACTCTAATCGCGTCGTGCGCGTCATAGAATAAACTATCGAGAAATATTTAAGGAAAGACAACTCACTGATTATGATATCCAAGGATGCCGTCTGAGTCCATTCAGCTCGTTAGGCTGTACAGCAAGGCCAGCCGATCACCAATTAGGCCGTGCTCTACTGGCCGGCTAAGGATTGGCCGCTGGTGTATGGTCACCTAGGTTAGGGATCGGCTAGTAATAGAATGTACACATAGAGTAGGGATCAGCCAATGTACCATTTTGCCCTGGCAGTGGGAATGGCCAACACAAAGGTTCCCTGAGGTAGGACCTGGCCGACTGGTGCTAATTACCCAGTCCTGCCTGCATCAGGGTTCGGCCCATAGAGAATAGGGATAGGCCGATGTGTAAACCCTCCATGTGTAGGGAGCGGCCGATGCAGGAAATGTTTAGGGGTGGGCATTGGCCACTGAATCGTGTCTCCTACAGCAGGCATGGCCCGATAGATTGAGTGTCAATGGGTAGGGATGGGCCGATGCAATGATGTCCATCTGTAGGGATGGGCCGATGCAATGATGTCCATCTGTAGGGATGGGCCGATGCCACCCACCTCAGTAGGTAGGGATTGGCCGATGTATAGTTTGTTGATGCATAGGAATGGGCCGATGCATTGAGCCTCAATGTGTAGGAATGGGCCGATGCATTGAGCCTCAATGCGTAGGGATGGGCCGATGCAATCAGCGTCGATGTGTAGGAATGGGCCAATGGGTTGAGCCTCAATGCGTAGGGATGGGCCGATATACCGATTGTCACTAGGTACGGATGGGCCGATGCAATCAGCATCGATGTGTAGGGATGGGCCGATGCATTCAGCCTCAATGCGTAGGGATGGGCCGATATACCTAGTGTTACTAGGTAGGCATGGGCCGATGCAATCAGCGTCGATGTGTAGGAATGGGCCCATGGGTTGAGCCTCAATGCGTAGGGATGGGCCGATATACCTATTGTCACTAGGAAGGCATGGGCCGATATACCTATTGTCACTAGGAAGGCATGGGCCGATGCAATCAGTGTCAATGTGTAGGAATGGGCCAATGGGTTGAGCCTCAATGGGTAGGGATGGGCTGATATACCTAGTGTCACTAGGTAGGGATGGGCCGATGCAATCAGCGTCAATGTGTAGGGATGGGCCGATGCATTCAGCCTCAATGCGTAGGGATGGGCCGATATACCTATTGTCACTAGGAAGGCATGGGCCGATGAAATCAGTGTCAATGTGTAGGAATGGGCCAATGGGTTGAGCCTCAATGGGTAGGGATGGGCCGATATACCTAGTGTTACTAGGTAGGCATGGGCCGATGCAATCAGCGTCGATGTGTAGGAATGGGCCCATGGGTTGAGCCTCAATGCGTAGGAATGGGCCAATGGGTTGAGCCTCAATGCGTAGGGATGGGCCGATATACCTAGTGTCACTAGGTAGGGATGGGCCGATGCAATCAGCGTCGATGTGTAGGGATGGGCCAATGCATTCAGCCTCAATGGGTAGGGATGCGCCGATATACCTAGTGTCACTAGGCAGGCATGGGCCGATGTAAAGTTAGTCCATTGGTAGGGATAAGCCAATGTGATCAGTGTCAATATTATATGGCCTACACTACATTACATTCCTCAGCCTCTCCAACATGTCCATCTGACGTAGCAAAGAAATCATATGGAATATGTGTTGCCTACGAGTGTAGGCCAGAAATTCTAAGCGTTCAAACATGATCCAAGATAGGGCCATCAGTGTGGCATCATCATTTCTGGCCTGTTCTTCGGCGGCTGATCCCTCTGGCGGCTGGTGTTCTCTGCGCAGCCCTTGGGCCAATTGTCTGTTGGCCCAGTTGATTGCTTGCTCCACTGGATTGCGGCCGACGACGTTATCATCAATGTATTCCATGCCATAATCATGAAAACCACTCACAGTGATCAAACGTCCCTGTGAATGGTGTATTTCCTGTCGCCATGTCCTCAGGATTTCTACCTTGCCAGTCATGGGCTGCAATCCAATGAATTCTTCTGCCCTCATAGGATGCCACGAGGTACTTACGCAGGTCCAGCTCGTCCAGAAGTCTATTTTCGTTTTCCCTCCGATCATTCGACGACATGATAGCTGGGATGTCAGCCGATGCAATATCCTGCTCATCGGCCTCGGCTGGATCACGGCCTGACAAGGTAAGAAAATGTGTCATGAAAGCCGCGTTGATAATCGATGAGTTCTGGGCCATTTCGGCCCACATCCTCTGGCCTCTGGTTTGATACGTTGCCCCTGATTCGGCTGACCTCTGTTGAAACCATTCGGCCACCCTTGCTGCGTCGGCACGGACTGTCCTGATATCCTCCTCGGAGCCATTACCCAAAAGGATTCGAACGGTTCTCTCAACAGGACGAATGGATCTCATGCCAAGATTCTCCGCACCTCCAAAACCAGCCTGGCGGCTTTCATCTTCTGGGCTTGGGCTCATGGCAAATTCCCGCAGCGCATGTTCTTCCCGATACGGGCCTGTGAAATTGAGGCTCAACCCATTGGCCCATTCCTACACATTGACACTGATTGCATCGGCCCATTCCTGCCTAGTGACAATTGGTATATCAGCCCATTCCTACGCATTGAGGCTCATTGCATTGGCCCATTCCTACGCATTGAGGCTCAATGCATCGGCCCATCCCTACACATCAATGCTGATTGCATCGGCCCATTCCTACCTGGTGACAATAAGTATATTGGCCCATTCCTACCAATGGACTAACTTTAGATCGACCTGCCCCTACCTAGTGACAATAGGAATATCGACCCATTTTTAAGCATTGAGGGTCTACCCATTGGCCCATCCCTACACATTGACACTGATTGCATCGGCCCATTCCTACCTAGTGACACTAGGAATATCGGCCCATCCCTACCCATTGAGGCTCAACCCATTGGCCCACCCCTACGCATTGAGGCTCAACCCATTGGCCCATTCCTACACATCGACGCTGATTGCATCGGCCCATCCCTACGCATTGAGGCTCAATGCATCGGCCCATTCCTACACATTGAGGCTCAATGCATCGGCCCATTCCTATGCATCAACAAACTATACATCGGCCAATCCCTACCTACTGAGGCGGGTGGCATCGGCCCATCCCTACCCATTGACACTCAATCTATCGGGCCATGCCTGCTGTAGGAGACATGATTCAGTGGTCAATGCCCACCCCTAAACATTTCCTGCATCAGCCGCTCCCTACACATGGAGGGTTTACACATCGGCCTATCCCTATTCTCTATGGGCCGAACCCTGATGCAGGCAGGACTGGGTAATTAGCACCAGTCGGCCAGGTCCTACCTCATGGAACCTTTGTGTTGGCCATTCCCACTGCCAGGGCACAATGGTACATTGGCTGATCCCTACTCTATGTGTACATTCTATTACTAGCCGATCCCTAACCTAGGTGCATCAGCAAGACTGTAAAAAGTCTGAAATGACTGGAGCTTACTTGTCTGACTGGAGCCAGTCAGACAAGTGAGCCAGTAGCCAAGTGCCCCAGGCATCCAGTAGTCTCAGTCATCCAGTAGCCAAGTGCCCCAGGCATCCAGTAGTCTCAGTCATCCAGTAACCAAGTGTTCCAGTCATCCAATAGTCTCAGTCATCCAGTAGTCCAGTGAGTCAGTGCTCCAGTAATCTCAGTAGTCTCAGTCATCCAGTCATCCAGTATACCATTGGGCTCAGAAACCTAGTCACTCAGGAATCCAGAAACTCGAGTGTTTGAGAAGTCAATTACCCCAGAAGCCAAGTAACTCCAGTACTCGAGATCCCGAATTCAATCTGGGAGGCCAATGGCCAGAGATTTAATAGGGTAGTTTCAGAAAAATATATATTTGTGTATCTGATACAATGTATTTACGGGTGGTTACATGGTGAGATGGCTCGACAGGCACCACGACAGTCAGCAGGCACAATACATGGACTCATCAATCAAAGTGACATGCAAGTGAAGAAGAAGCTCATCTTAAGATGATGGCGACGAGAGCAATATAAGAGAAAGACCGCATGTGGTGGCAACGAAACAACTTATGTGGATGCAGTCAAGTACAAGCCATAGGCCGCAGCATACGAAAAAATCTCGGCCAAGTCCTGGGCATCAGGTGTAGATGAGGGTAAGACACGGTCAACAGAGATCATCATGATGGTACCACTGTTCAAGAGGGCGATGATCAGAACCATGAAGGGAGGGAAGTCGAAGCGGAACACAAAGGCTAAGATAGTGAAGCAGACGACGATGCGGATGGTCTCAGCACAGGCGTAGATGGAATAGTTGCGCATACCTTGGGGAAATTTTCAAATGATACGGGAACCGCAGATAGCGTGAACGATGGTGGAGAGACTGGGCTCCGTCAAGACGATGTCAGCGGCACCACGGGCAGGGTCGGTGGCACCTTCAATGGCAATACTACTACCAGCATTGGCACGAGAGAGGGCGAGGCATGCACCGTGGAGCATGGCAGACGAGGATGTTGTTAAGACCGCGGTCGTTATACCTGAAACCAGCGCAGAGAACGAGAATTTCAGCGACACATTTCTGGGTCTTGGCGTTTGCGGGACGAGGGATTCCCTCTTTGTTGTTCTGCATCTTCGCCGTCCGAGTCTACGCTGTCTATCGTATCTGTCCGACGTGATGGTGTTGCCGGTTGAAGTCTTCACGAAGATCTGTATACCACCACGGAGTCAACATTAGAAATGTGTATCGAATGGCAACATACCAAGGTGGAGGGTACTGTCCTTCTGTTGTAGTTGGAGAGTGTCCGACCGTCCTCAAGCTGCTGAGTACCCGCGAAAATGAGGCGCTGTTGTCAAGGGACATCAGGCAGTTGCTACAGTACACCAAGCACGGACGGGGATACCTTGGCGGTACCATTGTTCTCGTTGGAAAGGATGAGAGGACCACGACGACCAGGACCACGGCATTGGCGATAACGGCGGTTGCGCACCTCCACAGAGTTTGCGAGAGTTGGGAACCCTGATGATGTCTGCATGGGCGTTAAGGCTGTTGAGGAGGGCGACGGCTTCCTTGGCTTCTTGAGGGACTCTACAGAATCGAGGACGACAAGGTGGACTTCGGAGGTTTGCTGGATGCGGGCACGAGCGGCGGCTGGTTCGATGTGGTTGTAAGTTAGACGTGTTTGACATACAGTGAGCTTACCAAGAGCTTACATAATATTCCAGCACAACTCCACAAGTCCTTGCTCCTCACTCAAGAATGTTGCTCGTCGTCAGCTCTCGTCGTCGGATTCAAGTCGAGTTGTTCGGTCCCAACAAGGTCGAGCAGGAAAAAAGCGACCACCAACACAGACCGGCAGGACTTGTCGGTATCTCCAGCGACCCCGAATTTATTGGAGTCGTCGTCTAGGTACGCTATCTCACTTAGCGCTCTCCTCAACTCGTGCACCCTCTAGTGCGACAACGGCAAGAACACGAGAGTCACGAGGACGGGACAACGATCACACGATTTTACGACAGGACAACGGCGACCACAGAATAACGACAACCACAGGACAGTGCAACGAGGATGATTGGATGGTGAGCTGCTTCGTTATCCTGGTTTTCGCGTTCCGCTTCGACCTCCCTCTCTTCATGGTTCAAGGCTAATGATTCGTCGTCAGTCCTCGTCGCCGGGATTGAATTCTGCGGTCCCAACAAGCTCGGAAGAACGCGATACTTCGTCAATATCGACCTCCTGCTCTTCATCAACTCCACATCGTTTCTGCGAAGGGCGCAAGGTACGGACGTCTCAAACCGACAACGTTGACACTATACACGAGCTCCGTACCCACGCCGTTGAGGGCCCTGCGATCCCCAACCTGCCCATTGCCCATCTCCAGGAACTCCCGCTAACGAGACGACGATCGCTGCTCCTCTTGGTCGATACCAATACGTCCCCATTGAGACCACTGAGCCCTCCAATGCTCGCTCTCTTGAGCCCAGGACTAACTGCCCGGTATGTGTTCGAAATGAGAACCGACCTCGCTGACACTCACGATCTCCATGTTCACGCGAAGGCGGGCGATGAGGGCCCTGCCATCTTCGACTCGGCCATGTCTCTTCTTCAAGCACGAGATCACACGGGCCAACAAGACGACAATCACTGCTCCACTCGGTGGATACCAATACATCGTGTGTGTCATGTTGCGTTTGACAGGCTTTCAAAGAACATGTCGCCAACGCTCACTCTTTGTCCATTCCTTTCCTCGTTCGTCCCCGCTGGCGCGGTGTCGCCCGAAATCCAGTGTAAGTCCCTCATTCACCAAGACTGTCTCGTCTCAGAGTTATTTTTGTCTTTGCACTCACGCGCGGCAAATCGACGCCTTGTATTGTATGAAGTGCTCAACGCCAGTAATGCCATCAAGGCTCCCACGGTCTCTCCTGCTCGAAGGCCAAGGTAAGCACAATGACACCTCGTTCTACAATTGAATCTGTCGATTTCAAGATTGGTGATATTGTGCCTGCTGACTGTCGCGGTGCCTGTCGAGCCATCTCACCATGTAACCACCCGTAAATACATTGTATCAGATACACAAATATATATTTTTCTGAAACTACCCTATTAAATCTCTGGCCATTGGCCTCCCAGATTGAATTCGGGATCTCGAGTACTGGAGTTACTTGGCTTCTGGGGTAATTGACTTCTCAAACACTCGAGTTTCTGGATTCCTGAGTGACTAGGTTTCTGAGCCCAATGGTATACTGGATGACTGGCTGACTGTCATACTGAGTAACTAGGCTACTGGAATCACTTGTCAACTGGGCTACTAGATAACTGGATTGTTAGATTACTGGATTACTGAGTTACTGGAGCACTGAATTCACTTGCCAACTGAACTACTGGACCATTGAGTGACTGGATTACTGGATTACTGGATTACTGGAATCACTTGTCAATTGGGCTACTGGGCTACTGGATTACTGAAGTACTTGACTACTGGATTACTTGACTACTTGACTACTGGAATCACTTGTCAATTGGGCTACTAGATAACTGGATTGTTAGATTACTGGATTACTGAGTTACTGGAGCACTGAATTCACTTGCCAACTGAACTACTGGACCATTGAGTGACTGGATTACTGGATTACTGGATTACTGGAATCACTTGTCAATTGGGCTACTGGGCTACTGGATTACTGAAGTACTTGACTACTGGATTACTTGACTACTTGACTACTGGAATCACTTGTCAATTGGGCTACTAGGCTACTGGATTACTGAATAACTGGGCTACTGGGTTACTGATATTACTGGATGACTGGATGGCTGGATGACTGGAGCACTGCCACACTGAACTGACTGGGTGACTGGATGACTGGAGCACTGCCACACTGAACTGACTGGGTGACTGGATGACTGGAGCACTGCCACACTGAACTGACTGGGTGACTGGAGCACTGAACTACTGGGTGACTGAGATGACTGGATGATTGGAGCACTTGGCCACTGGGCCACTGGGACTACTGAAATGACTTGGTGACTGGATGACTGGATGACTGGGACTACTGAAATGACTTGGTGACTGTATGACTGGATGACTGAGACTACTGAGATTACTGGAGCACTGACTCACTGGACTACTGGATGACTGAGACTATTGGATGACTGGAACACTTGGTTACTGGATGACTGAGACTACTGGATGCCTGGGGCACTTGGCTACTGGATGACTGAGACTACTGGATGCCTGGGGCACTTGGCTACTGGCTCACTTGTCTGACTGGCTCCAGTCAGACAAGTAAGCTCCAGTCATTTCAGACTTTTTACAGTCTTGCTGATGCACCAGCTTTTCCACAGACCCTGCGCAGCATAGACCTCACGCACCGCATCCTGGTCACGCCAACTCCTCAGACGCTTCGTCGTCTTGACAAGGTGGCAAACCCACCGTCAGACACATTGTCTGAGGAACGGCCCAACAAGCGCCTCCATTTAATGGAGCGCGTCGACGTTTCAACACCGTTTGCATCAGTCGTGGAACTCCCTGACGAGGTTCCCATCACTCCTCTCGCTCCGCCCCCTCCTCGTCGCCCTACCTTGCGCGAACGTCTCGAAGCACGTTTGCCGGAGACTCCGTCTCCATCACCATCACCACCACCAATGAATGACCCCATTGTCCGCTTACCCGGACATTGTCGGCAGTCTACGTTCGGTGAGATTGACCCTGGCACCTTCGCTCTGCCATTCATTACCACGGTTGCTCCTCTACCGGAAGAGGATATAGTCTCTCTGGGGGAGGAATACGATATCGACGATTACATTGAGCGTTTTTACGCCGATGATGAAGTCGAGTCGCAACCACTCGATGAGAGGATTGGAGAAGTCTTCCCGGACATGGGAGAATACTTCGACTTCGACTATGATATGACTGAAAGGTCTGTCTCTTCACTCTCGCATCCTAGCGATGACAACTCACAACTGCCTTATTCACAGCAGTATGTAGAGTACATATTGTCATCTGTCTTAGATAGCGAAGTCCCAATGAATATGTCGATGTTCGATCTCGATTCGTGCGAAGAATGCTTTAAGTTGAGCGATCCTGACGACATGTCAGATATTTGGCTCCTTGACTCTGGAGCATCGTCTCACTTCACTTACGATATGTCCGATTTTTCGGAATACAAAGAATTTGAAGTCCCTAGGCAATGTAAGACAGCGAACGGCCCAGCACCTATCATAGGTCAAGGCACTGTCTTAGTTAATTTCAAGGGATCTATCGTCAGATTATCCCCTACCATCTATATGCCCACGACGGACATCAAGCTCATTTCGATGGGCACTTTACTCCAAGATCAAGACATCTCTCTACGGTCCGCTGGCAACGGAACACTGATAGATTTTTGGCACGCCCGTAAAAAGGCTACCATTCATCAGTTCCATTCGCATCCTGGCTCCACAATGTATTTTATACGTGCCGATGCGGTCAAGACCAAACAATTTTCAACTGTGAAGTTATACGCGACAGACTATGATGTTCTACATCATCGCTTAGGACATGCTTCCAAAGATGTCATTCGTGCAGCAAAGAAGCACCTCAAGGATTTCCCTGTGGTTGAAATACCAGCGGATGATCACGTTTGTCCTGGCTGTCAACTAGGCAAACAACCTAATCGTGCATTCCCGCCTACTCAACGACGTGCTACTGAACCGTTTGAACTTGTTCACTCGGATCTCAAGTCGTTTGAAACGGAATTGTACTATAGGAATAAATATATCATCGTTTTTTATGATGATTTCACTTCAATGTCTTGGATCAAGCCGTTGCGAAACAAAAATGACGCACTGCCTGCTACTTGACAATTTATCAAAATGGTCCAAACGCAATGGAAAAGCCAAGTAAACGGCTGGATGTCCGATGCTGGAGGAGAATATAAGTCTAAGGCTTTTGACGAAATGCTTCGAAATGAAGGTATTCTCATATATCAAAGCGCCCCACACACTCCTCAGCAGAACGGCAGAGCTGAACGGCATATCCGTACGCTCATGGACAAGGCACAAGCAATGCGTCTTCACGCTTGCTTACCATCATCATTCTGGGAATTCGCAGTTCAACATGCTCGGTATCTCCATAACAGAATCCCTAACAGGAGACTGAATTGGAAAACCCCACTAGAGCTACTAACTGGCGAACTTTCATCTCTCAATCATGTTCGCGTATTCGGATGTGGTGCCTATGTGCATCTTCCCGAAGACACTCGTGGTGGAAAGTTGCAACCAAAATCACAGCTAATGGTTTATCTGGGAGTTTCTCCTACGAACGAAGCCAATATGCAATTTTTGCGACCTAACAATTCCATCCACACGTCTGCGCACGCAGTGTTTGATGAGAATTTATTCCCCAAGTGCCCAAATTCAAAACCTCATCGTGCTGTATCCCTACCGAGACGAAGACGTCATCATCAAGAAGATGGAGACGCTAATCAAGAGGATGGAGACACTAATCATCCTGATAGTGATCCAGAGGACGAGAACCCCCGTCGCCCTGGAAATACCCCGCGATGATGAATCAGCGGATGATGACGAAGAAGAAGCAGAACTTCCTCCTGCACCTGTCACACCCCCTCGTCGTGTACCGACGAACAATGCTCCACCAGCATTACCACCTAAAAGCGACCGTACTAGTCGCAGAGAGCACCCACAACGTGATCGCAAGATCCCGCTTCGACCTGGAAATGTCTACGGCGAACGCGAACACCCCACTAAAACCGTAAAGGAAGTGGAATGTCTCTCACGCTGGAAGGAACTCACTGGAGAATCATCCTCCAAAGTACCAAATGTTCCCAGTGGTTTACCATCAACTCCTGAACCAGCCGCTCCTGAAACAGCATCAGCTGAGGACTCGGAAACGGAGATTGAACGACTAACCCGGGAAGGGGGAGTAAACTTGGCACGTTATTTATGTGCTAAAGCTATCAATGACACAGAGGACAAACCCAATCACCGTGAATGGTCTTTTAGAGACATTCAGCGATTACCATCCGACGAACAAAAGCTTTGGCGTGAAGCATGCATGAAAGAATTGCAAATGCTCAAGGAACGCAAAGTGTATGAAGTAGTCGACAGACCTAAAAATCGGAAAGTCATTAAAAACCGATGGGTCTTTGACGTCAAAACCGACGGTCGTAAACGCGCCAGATTGGTTGCAAAGGGATTTTCCCAGATCGAAGGAATTGATTACGATGAGATCTTCTCTCCAGTTGTCCGATTTGAGACAGTGCAAATGATGCTTGCACTCGCCGCTCTAGAAGATTGGCACATCACTGGACTAGACGTGTGTTCCACATATCTATATGGTCCACTGGAAGAAGAAATCTATATGGAATTTCCAGAAGGTTTTGCCACACCTGAGTTAGCCGGCAAAGTTCTCAAACTTCGACGCGCACTATACGGCCTTAAACAAGCTGGTATTACATGGTGGCGCGAACTAAAGAAGTCTATGGAGGAACTAGGCTTTAAAAAGATTTACTCAAACGCAGGCATTTATGTCTACACACGCGGCAAAGTTTATGTCGTTGTTTATGTGGATGACGCCTTCTTTTGCGGTCCCAACAAGCTTGAGATTGATCAACTCAAAGCAAAGTTTATGAAACGATGGGAATGCCGCGATCTCGGTGAGACAAATGAATTTCTCCGCATGAGAATTCGTCGAGACCGATCCAAACACTTGATCTTTGTTGATCAATGTGATTACCTTGATAAGGTGGTTGAACGTTGCGGTATGCAAGATGCAAAACCAGCACGCACCCCTTTGCCTCAGGGATATTATCCGATCAAAAACACACAAGATGTTGACCCTGTGTTATGGACGCGTTTCCAAGTGGTCATCGGATCCCTACTCTACATCATGCTCGGCACACGCCCGGACATAGCCTACGCAGTTACTCAACTTGCGAGACAATCGGCAAATCCGACTCAAGAGCATCTTGATAAAGCACTCTATATCGTCAAGTACCTAAAGGGAACACGAGACTACGCTCTCGTATACGATGGAAAGAGTGGTTCTGGTCTAATCGGACTCTCTGACTCTGATCTCGGAGCTGATCCAGAACGTTCACGCTCGCAGACAGGATACTTCCTGAAACTTGCGAATGCAGCTTTCATGTGAAATTCGCATCTCCAGAAGAGAGCCCATTCAGCTCGTTAGGCCGTACAGCACGGCCAGCCGATTGCCAATTAGGCCGTGCTCTACTGGCCGGCTAACGATTGGCCGCTGGTGTATGATCACCTAGGTTAGGGATCGGCTAGTAATAGAATGTACACGTAGAGTGGGGATCAGCCAATGTACCATTGTGCCCTGGCAATGGGAATGGCCAACACAAAGGTTCCATGAGGTAGGACCTGGCCGACTGGTGCTAATCACCCAGTCCTGCCTGCATCAGGGTTCGGCCCATAGAGAATAGGGATGAGCCTCAATGTGTAGGAATGGGCCAATGGGTGGAGCCTCAATGTGTAGGGATGGGCCAATGCATTGAGGCTCAATGTGTAGGGATGGGCCGATGCATTGAGGCTCAATGTGTAGGAATGGGCCGATGGGTTGAGCCTCAATGGGTAGGGATGGGCCGATGGGTTGAGCCTCAATGTGTAGAAATGGGCCGATGCAATCAGTGTCAATGTGTAGGAATGGGCCGATGGGTTGAGCCTCAATGCGTAGGGATGGGCCGATGCAATCAGTGTCAATGTGTAGGGATGGGCCAATGCGTTGAGCCTCAATGCTTAGGAATGGGCCGATATTCTTATTGTCACTCGTTAGGGGTGGGCGGATGTAAAGTTAGTCCATGGGTAGGGATAAGCCGATGTGATCAGTGTCAATATTATATGGCCTACACTACATGACATTCCTCAGCCTCTCGAACATGTCCATCTGACGTAGCAAAGAAATCAGATGGAATATGTGTTGCCTACGAGTGTAGGCCAGAAATTCTAAGCGTTCAAACCTGATTCAAGATATGGCCATCAGCGTGGCATCATCATTTCTGGCATGTTCTTCGGCGGCTGATCCCTCCGGGGCTGGTGTTCGCTGCACAGCCCTTGGGCCTAACCCATGTCCCGAGCGACTCACCCGCACCACAAACGAGTTCTCAGCGACCCGCATGGCCCTCCAGTGGTCCAACCGGCCCACCCATGCCTCAATCGACTCACCTATGCCCCAAGCGGCTCACTCATGTCCCGAGCGACTCACCTGCACCACAAACGAGTCATCAGCGACCCAACCGGCCCATTAGTGCCTCAATCGACTCACCTATGCCCCAAGCGGCTCACCCATGTCTCAAGTGACTCACCCACACCACAAACGAGTCATCAGCAACCCAAACGGCCCTCCAGCGACTTGAACGGCCCTCCAGCGACCCAAACGGCCCTCCAGTGGTCCAACCGGCCCACCCATGCCTCAATCGACTCACCTATGCCCCGAGCGGCTCACCCATGTCCCGAGCGACTCACCCGCACCACAAACAAGTCATCAGCGACCCAACCGGCCGATTAGTGCCCCAATCGACTCACCTACGCCCCAAGCGGCTCAGCCATGTCCTGAGCGACTCACCCGCACCACAAACGAGTCATCAGCAACCCAAACGGCCCTCCAGCGACCCAAACGGCCCTCCAGTGGTCCAACCGGCCCACCCATGCCTCAATTGACTCACCTATGCCCCGAGCGGCTCACCTACACCCCGAGCGGCTCACCCATGTCCCGAGCGACTCACCCGCACCACAAACGAGTCATCAGCAACCCAAACGGCCCTCCAGTGGTCCAACCGGTCCATCCATGCCCCAATCGTCTCACCTACGCCCCGAGCGGCTCACCCATGTCCCGAGCGACTCACCCGCACCACAAACGAGTTAAAAAACGCGGCGGCTCCTCAGGCTGGCCACTCATCCAGTCCGAGGACGACAATGGACAATGGACAATGATAGGAGTTACATACTACTCATAGATACTAGTACATGGAATAAATATATTTTATTCTACTACTCGTGAACATGCAAGGTTTAGGTAGTTTCAAAGAAGGCAGAACATACTCTCCATCAGCTGCGTCATACATCCGATCAGCAGTGCTTGGTGTGAGGCCACGATCCAGTGGCGTTTCTAGTCTCGGCATCTGAGGTGATGATTGAGGGATTGCAGCCTTGTGTTTTTTGCTCTTGTGGCTTGGCAGGGTGAGCTTGACCATCTTGATCTTTGATCCCTTCTTGAGAAACTTGACCTCTTGCACTGGGGTCCATGGTGTGGCCTTCTCGATCTTGGGCTTGACCATTGTACAATCAGATACTTGGTGATAATGTTTGCCTCATTGGCAGGTTAGCATATTTCAGGCCACCCAGGGGCATAGGTGACAAGATGAACGGGCCGGAGCCTTTGATCACTCACGGAAGCATTTGTACGTCAGAGCCATCAGATCCTTCCTCCGAACAACAGCCAAGTGACATCGGATGCATTAGCCGATATCTTGACAGCTTCTTATCCGACGTCATCAGGACGATTTAAGATGCAGACATGGCTGAAAGGTGACAAGCGTCTGATTGACAGCTTCACACCCGACGTCCTCGGGCCTATTTTAGATGTCTGATAAATTGACCCAGAGCCGACATCATTGGGACCTATCACACCGAAGGAGCCAATGACCAGCAACAAAGGTTCCTGACTGCACTGACACCAGGATTTGTTTCTCTTGCACCTGAAGTCACAGAAAGATGGTCATGAAGTCTGCCACCCAAACGACGGCCGAACGTTCCTATTGTTGAACGTAGCGTACATTCTTAGTATAGAAGGTAGTTACCACGCTTGTTCTATATCACATTCGGACTCAGTCGATCTGAGTTCTAATACAACTTGACTTGTAACCACAACGTTCGAAGTTACCCAACAACCTCACCGCTAGGTAAGTCACCAGAAGTAGTTCCTCACTGGAACCCTCTCAACAGGTTATGAGCCCTGGGTAGCTCAGCTGTGCGCGAAAGCGCCGCTGACTACTCTGGTGTTCTTGCCTAACAAGAACGTTTGGTCGCTCTGCGCGGTTTTACCGCCGGGCATCCCTCTGATGCGGTCACGCTCAGAAGGGACATGACCACAATGAGTCAGATCCCATGGGGAGACTATGTCCCCCTAGGATATGGGCTCTGAGCGTTCACGCTGACGCGGTTCAACCCGCTCCCTTTTCTCCTCTTCGATTAAAGGCAACGCTGACACTTCATCCCGCTAGATACTCAACTATGTCCTCCGCTCTCAAGGAAATCGCCCGCCTTAACGGAACCAACTACACGCGTTGGGCCGAGGAGATGCAGGATTATATCCGCTCCCAAGGCCTATGGCAGAAGGTCATGGTTCGCGCCATGCCTGCCATCACTGATACCCCGCCTTCCACTCAGGCGCAGATCGATGCGTGGCAGGACGACGATGACAAGGTCCTCGGCTCCATACGCATGCGTTTAGAAACGCACGTCGCTAGCCAGTTCCCTATCGCAACTCACCCCGACTCCGTTCAACTCTGGGCTGCAATCAAAACGCGTTACGACTCTACGTCGGACGCCGCCGCGTACTCTGAGATTCAGAAGATGCTCGCCATCAACTTCCCCAAGGAGGATCACCCGGGAAAAACCTTCGCAGCTCTCAACAGCTCTTTTGCGAAGCTGAATACACTCACGTACACGATTCCAGACAACATCCAACGGATGTTCGTGTTGGCGAAGCTCCCCGCTTACGCCAACTACATCGTCAAGTCAGTCAACGAGAGATCCGTCCCTACCGCTGCCACCACCGCCACTCCCGCCGTCGCTGCACCCACGCTGGTGCAAATCGAACAACGCGTCGTCGCTGCCTACCAGCAGCACATCTCCCGACGTGTGCCGAAGAATGCGCAGCCTGCTCAGCAGGCAAACCAGATCTCCGCTGTCAAGCGGAAGGGGGACGACCCCAAGTTTAACCAACAACAGGAGTCCTCTGCTTCGCAGAAGCCGGACGGTGAGCAGAAGAAGAAGAAGCGCAGAGAAGGTAAGCGCTCGGAAAAGGGGAAGAAGAAGCGCGACGAACGTCGCGCCAATGCGAACGACGCTTCTGCGTCCTTCGCCTTCTCCTCTTTCTCCAACGCACCCGTGCTCAGCCCGGCCTCCACCATCTTCACTTCCCCCGTCGTCGACCCTCGTACCCTCGCGCACACCACCGGCGCACATCAATACGGTCCTCCCGCCTTTCCTCACACCCAGAACGCCATATCCCTTGCGGACCGGCTGGGTGTCACGCCTACTATCGAGACCGTCCGTACGCTTGACCCTGTGGCTAACCGCCACATCAACTACGACGCCCCCGTCTCTCTCCCGCGCTCGCCCTTCTATAAGAAGGATGGCGCATCTATGTCCTTCCCGGTCAACGACCATAGGACTCTCCAACATCAACTCGGTGCGGCCTACTTCGGCCCTTCTGGTTTTTCTCGTATTCACGAGACTCCTTCCCGCTCTCTTCTAGAGCGCCTGGATGAAACCATCGAAGACGCTGAGATGGAGATCGCGTCCATCATGCCCCTCGACGAGGAGTATGAGGCGGAGGGCGAAGACACCGTCTCCTTAGGCGACGAAGCACCTGACGAGTTTATCTCGCAGTACTTCGACTTTGGGGCCGCTGACGTTTGGCAAGTCCCTTTCCCGCTCTTTCTCTACACAGACACTGATGTGCGGCCTTCGCCACAGAAAATTGCATTTTACTGTAACATGTCTGATGTAGTAGATAGAAATGAATCTACTGCTACCCCGTTCCAACTGTGTGATAACTGTTCAAAGAACGATAAGGGCAAGCAAAAGAGCGACGTGTATGACACACCAGCAGACCTTTGGCTGCTAGATTCAGGGGCTTCGGCCCATTTTACAAATAATATCAACGATTTCGCTGAGTACAACGCTTTTACCAAGCCAGAGTACTCACAGACAGCGAACGGTCGTGCGCCAATTCTTGACATCGGCACAGTTATTGTGGAGTTCAATGGAAACACCGTGCGGTTATCGCCAACCATATACATGCCCACATGTAACATTAAGCTTATTTCGATGGGCACATTGCTCAAAGATCAGTGTCTAACACTGAAAGCTGTTCCGAACGGTATCGAATTCCAAGATACCTGCATTAAAAAGACCATTCTATCGTTTCACTCCCATGGTCGTGATACCATGTACTGGATCAAAGCGCCTACCGTCAAACCACATGCCAAGCCTATCAGCATGGCCGCTGTGGACTACGACTTGCTACATCGCCGCCTCGGTCATCCCTCGCGTGACGTGCTCAAAGCCGCACGCAAACATCTCAAAGATTTCCCGGACGTTGAAATTCCGTCCCATCCTCCCATTTGTCCCGGTTGCGAACTCGGCAAACAGCCTAACAGGACGTTTCCTCATACTGAGACGCGTGCAAGCGCTCCTTTTGAGTTGATTCACTCTGATCTCAAGTCATTCGAGATAGAATCGTACCATAAGTTTAAATACGCGGTCGTATTCTACGATGACTTCACATCAATGTCCTGGCTCGCCCTTATACGCACCAAGGACCAGACCCTTAAAATGGTCAAACAATTTATTGCTTTCGTCCGCACACAGTACAACGCCAAAGTAAAGGCTTGGAAATCCGATGCCGGAGGCGAATATACCTCCAAGGCATTCACGGAATACATGCGTGATGAAGGCATCCGTATTCAACAGTCCGCCCCATACGCACATCAGCAGAACGGGCGTGCGGAACGCTTAATCCGCACATTAATGGACAAAGCACAGGCGATGCGTTTACACGCTTGCCTACCCGATTCTTACTGGGAATTCGCTTTAACGCATGCATCCCACGTGTACAATCGTACACCAATGGCTAGGTTAAACTGGAAGACTCCTATGGAGAAACTTACAGGGGAACAATCCTCCGTCTCCCACCTAAGAGTATTCGGATGTGGTGCATATGTGCATCTTCCCGATGAAACAAGGAAAGGGAAACTACAACCTAAGTCCCAATTAATGATTTATCTCGGTGTTGCCCCTGGTAGTGAGCGCAACTACATCTTTATGCGCCCCAACAACTCCATGCACACGTCTGCACATGCCATCTTTGATGAGCATTTGTTTCCTAAGTGTTCCGGTGCACGCCCTCACAGGCCCGTAAGTCACCCACCCACTGAAACACATCGACACACCGATGATGAAAACGAGTCTTCTGACTCTGACTCCTCTGACGATCAGTCTGATGCGGTTAAACCCGCCCCTGATCCCCAGCCAGCACCAGCACGCCCGGAAACCCCACCGGCACCTGCGCCTGCACCTCCTGTCACACCGCCATCCGCTCGTCCACCAGCTGGACCACCTGATGCCCCACCTCGCCGATCTCAACGTGAACGCCGACCCCCTACTCGTCCTGGGAACGTCTATGGCGAAGATCGTCATCCTTTACAACAGATTAAGGACATTGAGAAGAGATCTCGATGGGAAAGGCTAATCGGACACGGCGAATCATCACGAGAACCGCAGCGTGAACAACCAATCCCAGGTTCCATGCCCGACTCTACTCCTTCGGAGGACGAGATCGAACGCATAACCAGGGAAGGGGGAGAGGCATTGATTAACTATCTTTGCTCTCGTGCTTATATTCCGGATGAAATGAGTAATCCCAACTATCGCGAATGGAAATTCCGTGATATACTCAAACTTCCTGCCGAGGAACAAAAACTCTGGCGCCAAGCCTGCGAAACAGAGCTTCAGATGCTCAAAGATCGCAAGGTTTATGAAATTGTAGATCGACCAGCTGATCGTAAGATCATTAAAAATCGCTGGGTATTCGACGTCAAGTCTGACGGTCGTAAACGCGCTCGCCTAGTAGCCAAAGGCTTCTCACAGGTTGAAGGCGTAGACTACGATCAGATCTTCTCCCCAGTCGTACGATACGAAACGGTGCGGTGTATGCTCGCCCTTTCTACACTTGAGAACTGGTACATCACCGGTCTCGACGTACGATCTGCCTATCTATACGGCAAACTGGAAGAGGAACTCTACATGGAGTTTCCTGAGGGTTTTATGCCACCCGAACAAAAAGGCAAAGTCCTAAGACTACTACGTGCTATATACGGCCTCAAACAAGCAGGATTATCCTGGTGGCGCACGTTAGACAAGTCCATGGCTGAACTTGGCTTCACAAGGCTCAAAACTGACGCCGGCCTGTTCATATACCGCAATGGAAATGATATCGTCATTGCGATTGTCTACGTTGATGACGCCCTCTTCTGTGGACCTAACAAAGCTGTCGTAGACAAGCTAAAGGCCACATTCATGAAGACATGGGAATGTCGAGACCTCGGGGAACCTAAAGAGTTCCTTGGGATGAATCTTCGTCGAGAAGGCAAAAAGCTGCACATTGATCAGTGCAAATACCTCGACAAGGTGCTTGAACGCTTCGGCATGACGAATGCTAAAGCCGCACCCACTCCACTTCCTCAGGGTTATTACCCAGAGAAGAACGTTGCCCCCGTTAACTTCGAATTGCGGACGCGCTTTCAAACGGTGATAGGCTCGTTATTATACTTGATGTTAGGCACACGCCCAGACATCGCCTACGCAGTTACCCAACTGGCAAGGCAATCCGCCAATCCTACTAAGGAGCACTTGGATAGGGCTCTGTACATATGTCGATACCTAGTCGGTACTCGACAGTACTCCCTTACCTTTAATGGTGCATCTGGCAACGGCATTTATGCCTGTACCGACTCTGACTGGGGGCAAGACCCCATCACAAGACACTCGCAGACAGGGTTTTTCCTGAAACTCGCGGACGGTGCTTTCCTTTGGAATTCACACTTGCAGAGCTCTACCGCCCTCAACTCTACAGAAGCTGAGTATATGGCATTGAGTGATTGCACACGACAAGTATCCTGGATACACCACATGTTCTCAGAACTAGGTTATAAGCTAAAAGCTATACCGGTCTGTGGTGATAACCAAGGATCACTATTTATGGGTGAAAATCCCGTTACCGAGAAGCGTAATAAACATATTCCACTACGGTACTTCTTTATACGTGACGCCGTAATGAAGTGGAAAGAAGTAGAACTCTTCTACATTCCTGGAACTGACAATCCAGCGGATATGTTAACAAAGAACCTCGGACATGTCAAATTCGAGAAGTTCCGCTCCGAACTCGGTCTGGTATTCTACACCAGTTGATCTCGCTGATACTTATCATGCGGAAGTCCTCATTTATGCTTACGTGTCTCCGTACACTTAGCAAGGGGGAGTGTTGAACGTAGCGTACATTCTTAGTATAGAAGGTAGTTACCACGCTTGTTCTATATCACATTCGGACTCAGTCGATCTGAGTTCTAATACAACTTGACTTGTAACCACAACGTTCGAAGTTACCCAACAACCTCACCGCTAGGTAAGTCACCAGAAGTAGTTCCTCACTGGAACCCTCTCAACACCTATGATATGCAGGACCTTCCCTCCAGCGATCATGCATCAGCAAATCCTCAGTGAGCTGCACAATGCTGTGGCACTCTGCACAGCATGTTCCTGTCACAGTATGACAGAAAGGTCCCCCTCTGTGCAGCATAGTCACAGCACTGTACAGAGTCTCGATTCTGTACGAACTTGTACAGAAGCAAAAGTTTTACCAGCCTCTGTCTTCTGTACTTGCGAAATTCTCTTTGCATGTTCACGAGTACTATAGAATAAAATATATTTATTCCATGTACTAGTATCTATGAGTAGTATCTAACTCCTGTCGTTGTCCATTGTCCATTGTCGTCCTTGGACTGGATGAGTGGCCAGCCTGAGGAGCCGCCGTGTTTTTTAACTCGTTTGTGGTGTGGGTGAGTCGCTCGGGACATGGGTGAGCCGCTCGGGGCGTAGGTGAGACGATTGGGGCATGGGTGAGTCGCTTGAGGCATGGGTGGGCCGTTTGGGTCGCTGGAGGGCCGTTTGAGTCGCTGGAGGGCCGTTTGGGTCACTGAGAACTCGTTTGTGGTGCGGGTGAGTTGTTTGGGTGGCAGGTGAATCGCTCAGGGCGACGGCCGTGAATTGGGCTGGCGGCTGTGGCGCGGCTGTGTCATGGGCAAATTCTGTCCCTAAATGGATGATTTGCTGATGAGATCAACAGGTGACCGAAGAATCGGCTGAGGGGTTGATGGGCCCATGGGAGCGGGGGGGCCGGTGGGTTGGCAGCAGAGGCCAGCCCTGAGACGCATGACGCAACTATCCCTACCCATTGAGGCTCAACCCATTGGGCCATCCCTACACATTGACACTGATTGCATCGGCCCATTCCTACGCATTGAGGCTCAATGCATCGGCCCATCCCTACCCATTGAGCCTCAACCCATCGGCCCATCCCTACGCATTGAGCCTCAACCCATCGGCCCATTCCTACACATTGAGGCTCAATGCATCGGCCCATTCCTACACATTGAGGCTCAATGCATCGGCCCATCCCTACACATTGAGGCTCAACCCATTGGCCCATTCCTACACATTGAGGCTCAATGCATCGGCCCATTCCTACGCATTGAGGCTCAACCCATCGGCCCATTCCTACACATTGACACTGATTGCATCGGCCCATTCCTACACATTGAGGCTCAATGCATCGGCCCATCCCTACACATTGAGGCTCCACCCATTGGCCCATTCCTACACATTGAGGCTCAACCCATCGGCCCATCCCTACCCATTGAGGCTCCATGCATCGGCCCATTCCTACACATTGAGGCTCAATGCATCGGCCCATTCCTACGCATTGAGGCTCAACCCATCGGCCCATTCCTACACATTGACACTGATTGCATCGGCCCATTCCTACACATTGAGCCTCAATGCATTGGCCCATCCCTACACATTGACACTGATTGCATACACATTGAGGCTCAACCCATCGGCCCATCCCTACCCATTGAGGTTCAATGCATCGGCCCATTCCTACGCATTGAGGCTCAATGCATCGGCCCATCCCTACACATTGACACTGATTGCATCGGCCCATCCCTACGCATTGAGCCTCAATGCATCGGCCCATCCCTACACATTGAGCCTCAATGCATTGGCCCATCCCTACACATTGAGGCTCCACCCATTGGCCCATTCCTACACATTGAGGCTCATCCCTATTCTCTATGGGCCGAACCCTGATGCAGGCAGGACTGGGTGATTAGCACCAGTCGGCCAGGTCCTACCTCATGGAACCTTTGTGTTGGCCATTCCCATTGCCAGGGCACAATGGTACATTGGCTGATCCCTACTCTACGTGTACATTCTATTACTAGCCGATCCCTAACCTTGGTGATCATACACCAGCGGCCAATCGTTAGCCGGCCAGTAGAGCACGGCCTAAT
>JBBPTG010000085.1:0-115007 GCA_038093975.1 Chalciporus piperatus
CTGGAACCAGCATACCGAATACAAAACCCACGACCAGAACGAGGACAGGAGATAGAACCACTAACAGCATACACCGACGGATCGTGTATAAAAAACGGAAAGTTAGATGCAGCGTGCGGCGCTGGAGTATGGATCGGAGAACAACACCCACTGAACAGCGCGATAAGAGTCCCTGGACCCGACCAATCTAACCAAACTGGAGAAATCGCTGCGATCGTAAGAACACTACAAATAGTAGACCCAACGATACCACTCACAATAGTCACGGACTCACGCTACACGATGGATGGCCTGACAAAACACCTCAAAGACTGGGAGGGGAAAGGCTGGATAGGCGTAAGCAACAAAGAATGGTTTAAATCAGCGGCATACCACCTACGCCGGAGAACGGCCCCTACGCACTTCAAATGGACAAAAGGTCACTCAGGAGACGAAGGAAATGAGCAAGCAGACAGACTGGCAAACGAAGGAGCGAAGAAAGAACGCCAAGACGACATAGACCTCACGGTCCCGGACAATTTTCAGGCACAAGGAATGAAACTAAGAACACTCACACAGAAGCTAGCATACGAATGCCTGACCAAAAAGAAGAAAACGCCCTACACAAGAACCACGCTGATGAACCTTGACATCACCCGATATGGCGTCCAAGATCTTACAGGGAATCTTGAAACCGACGCATCGATCTGGAACAACATCAGGCATCCGGACACACGAAGACAAGTCCAAAACTTCCTGTTCAAAGCGATGAGCGGATCGTTGAGAATAGGAGCTTTCTGGGCGAATATCCCAAACTACGAACACAGAGCAACATGCACATACTGCACAGACGACACAGAATCACTAGAACACATACTAACCGAATGTAAAGCACCAGAACGCGAGATAATCTGGAACCTGGTACGAGATCTGTGGCCAAACAGAGACCAAAGATGGCACCCTTTGACGATCGGGCAGATCCAGGGATGCGGAAACATAACCCCGAGACAAAGACATGACCGAAAACCAACGCCGAACGAACAAGGAGAAGCTAGATTGAAAAGGATACTAGTATCGGAGTCCGCCCACCTAATCTGGGTAATACGATGCGAACGAGTGATCAGCGGAAAACAACACACAACAGACTCGATCAAAACAAGATGGACGAACAAAGTCCTGACTAGACTTGACATCGATAGAAGATTAGCTAAATCAAAACGAAACCCCAAATACACCTCAAAAATATCCCACACCTGGACAGCAACTGTCCGACAACCTAACCCCTTACCACCCGATTGGGTGACCGACCTTGAGGTTTTAGTGGGTATCACTCTACCTAGGCCCCCTGTTGATACCGGGGAAACCGGGTAGCTCACGGAGTCCCACACCCCCCGCAAATGCGGGGCGTGCGTAAGAGCATTTTCCCTCGGACCGGGAGTCCTAGACTCCCGCCTTAGTGTATTGTGTAGGACTAGACTTGTCAGTTGCTACATAATATTACAGCGGTTTGCGAATGTAATGGCAATCCGGATTTTTTTTTGTTTCGGCACATGACCGAAAAAGGAAATTCTGTACTACCGCGTCGAAGGGCTACAACGTCGCGACAACGAGATGTGGTTGTACAGTACGCACCACTCTACACCATGGCCAACAAAAAGAGACAGCCGACTGGGTTGAATGACACAGGAAGTGCGCCATACGTACTCAAAATCAAGCCACCTGCTCTTGGTAGGAGACAAAATGATGCACATGGCCCTACTAGTACCCATGCTGCCAAGATGACTCGGGCTTCGAACGAAAGTGCTCCCGGTCGATCTCGGGAGCTGCCACAGTCCCCGGTCATCACGGGTGGAGCTGAGGAAAAGGTAAGTGAACTTTGGAGGTGCATATACTCAACTTCTCGAACACCTAGAAGCTCGAAGTCAAGCTTGGACTTGGAGGTTCGGACTCGGACATTGAGCTTGTTGGCACCAGTGGGAACAGCAATCGCCGATGAAGTCAGTTTGGAGCATGGTTTTGAATTCTTCCCTTCGTACTTCATTTCGCTCGGAGGCTATCTTTCGGAGAATTTTGCGACTGAGTCCCGCCTCTCGAAGGTTTCAACATAAAGTTGCTGGCGTGATCGTGATATCATGTTGGACTCCAAGCCAGGTACAGGCTTCATCGAGGAAAAGATTGGAATCTTCAGCATAGAGGCCTTCTAGTGCCATCAAGGTAGCTCGCGTGAGTAGTCGGGTGCGTCCAAGAAGTGGGGAAGGTGGTCGATTTACAGAACCATGCTCCTCGAAGATCGGTAGCAGCTGCGTTCGGAAACCTCAAGGACTTCGCAGATGTCGTCGAGGGGCCACCCATGGTTCCATAGCTCTAAAGCACATTCCTTGATGTCGTCGCTAATTCTTCGATTGCCCATCGTCGTCGTGATGCTGGGTATATGCGTTGTCGTGATGTTGTAGCCCTTCGACGCGGTAGTACAGAATTTCCTTTTTCGGTCACGCGCCGAAACCAAAAAAAAATCCGGATTGCCATTACATTCGCAAACCGCTGTAACACTTGTCCAAAAAAAAAAAGAAATCATGTGCAGAACTTTTTTCGCACACCTTTATCGCAAGGCAATTGCAAGGTGTACTCGTCATCCGGCACTGCGCAACACAGCCTACTCATGCCGGCGGACACGTACCGGGCTGTAGTTATCTCCCCGCCATCGGGTGGTAGAGTATCGAGATTCGAGTTCCAACTTGTAATGACGACTGATCAAACTTGCATGACACACTTGCCAGTGGGACACAGGTATGCAATCATTACCTCTATATCTATCCAACGAATAGGAGAGGCTCCGTGTCCGTGACATTTTCAGGACTTGAGTCCAAAGTTCATATCGTATCCGTGCGCACAAAGACTAGCGACGAGACTATAGATGCCAGTGGTTCTCTAACACAATCCAAGTCCACGAACACGGTATTGAATTGGAGCAATAAACGAGTCAACCTGGATGACTTCGAGACTGTATACACAAGGTGGGATATACTTGGAGAAGCGATTGGATTCTATTCCTCTTGTTTGGAACCCGTCGGCACCCCCGGACCGATCTTTCGTCTTCTGCTGCACATTATGCCGTTTGGCCGACAGTGAAATTCCCGCTAGCGTGGTCGTAACTAACCTTCCACTGAGTCTTCTCTGCTAATGCATCCAGATTTTCAGACCAGATGAGGTGTCCCGAGGTGGGCTCTAAAAGGACCTCTCCCTCCTCGTAAGTGGAAGTGACATATGCCCGAAGAACCGGTTTAAAATCAGTCACGTTCACGGGGCGTCCGTCGCTGACAAGTTACTTCAACGGGTTTTCGACAAAAGGTTGAACGGGAAGACATACCCAATGTTGCGAAATACCCGCGCGAATTGGGGTAAACCTCCCGGCTGCTCTCGAAAACCTGGAAGTACAACATCAGTAGGTCGTCGTTAAAGAGGTCTGTACTAGGATTCAGGGTGCTCACCAAGAACGGCATCCACCCTCTCACCAGATTCATTCCGTAGCACCGATCCATCTGACGGCAACGGTGATCCATGTTCTCCAACGGGATTCTCGGTAGCCTTTCAGTCTGAAGTTCAGCCAACAAACACGACGATTAAAGCGTCACCCACAGAGAGTTTGAAATCTTTACCATCCTCGGTCCGCCGAAGGAAAAGGGAGCGCCCAAGCTGTGCGGAGCCTGAGTGTCAGCGGCTACTGTGTAGTCGAAGCCAAACGCACAGTGAAAGGACTCCAGGTCGACATAGGAATACCGACAGGCCAGAGGTTCGATGCAAGGATAGAGTCAGACTAGCGGGAATGTCAGCAGCTGACACGATCTCGAAAAACCAATGCGCACCGCCTTGACCGGGATTGAAGCCATTAATCCACTTGCTGGGAAATGGAATTTGAGATCCCCAGCATCAGGTTTGGTGAATGTAAGCCTAGCAACTGTCAATATGATCGTTCGGTGATGGAATAATGCGACGTACTGATTCGTGTATTCCAACGTCTTCGAGTAGTTTCCTTGCATCGTCCAAGTGCGAAGTCAGCCCACTGATGCTTAATCTGGCAAAACTCACCTGTCTTTCCAAAGAAAGCCTTTCTGAAATCGAGAATATGAGGCCATGATAAACAAAGGAAATTGGTCTGTCTCACTTCCAGACAACCGGATGGGAAGTGATGGGCGCGTCGTGTTTGGTCTCATCATATACGTCGAAGAGGAAGATCACTGTCGCATCTTTCCCTAGATCCTCGCTGTCGGAATGTCAATGGAGTTAAGTTGAATCTCACCCAAAATATGGGCAGTACAAATTACCTATGAAATTCAACTTTCCGCGTGATGACAGGGCTGTGGGTCATGGAGGGGAACGTCTGCAGCTGTAATTGACACGGAGTGTATCTGAATTTGAGGGGGTACTTATAGCTCCCAGCTTCTCAGGAACCGAATTGGCCCAGACTTTGCACGGTATGTAGCTGTCATGTCGTAACCATACCCCTCTTGCCATGTTGCGCTACGTGCCACTGGCATGGCGAGAACGCGAACAATAGTAATTTCCTCCTTTCGGTACAGGGTCGGTGCTCGGCGCTCAGCGCTCAGGTCCAGCGCTCAGGGGCAAATCATCATCAGAAACATTACGTGACAAGATTGCCGCTCAACGGATAAAAAAACTTGAAGAAACATCACCGCAGAAATAGACATGGCTGTCCGAGTCGGCAGTCAGCATCGAGCGGCGTCTGAGCGACTGCTGCATCTGCATCCAGTCAGCCAAGACGGGCTGCAATTTCCTGATGGCAGTGGCTCGAAACTCACACTCGAGGATCTGTCCTCTCCCGAGGTCGAAAGTGGCCGCGTGGAGTTTGAGCGAGGTCGCAACGTGACTCGTACAACCGTTGCTTAACCACTGGCAGAGCCTGCTTAAAGTGCCTTCATCGTCTCTGTCTCGACGAGTCTGTTGTCAGGAAGGATTGACAACGACATCACCTCATGAAAAGGTGATACGAACATGCATGTGACCGTAGAATATTGAACATCACTCACTTTACTACGCTCGGAGTGATGTATTTTCCGACTTCAACCATGCTGGGAGTGGCAAATCGCTGTGCTTCACTCACTCACTCATACGTCGCCTTTTCCGCATCGCCGAGAAGTTCCATTCTATCAGCATTGGGTGAGTTGGTGCAGGGACAGATCGAGGGGAAGGGGGAGTCGAGTGTCTACAGACGCATGACGCTGGGCGCAAAACAACAGGAGCTTGAACAGAATTGGAGCAATACATGAGAAAGCCATCGCCTCCGACCAAGCTAGGTTCAACCTACCGCACTACGGCGATTTGGGGAGATGAGTCCTATGGGTGGATACATTAGTGATTCGAATGTACGTGGGCGGGGATCGTTCCAATCTCTGCGCGTTCGTACCCCGCAAGCGTTGCAACGGACCAGTTGGAAATTACGGGTACGGATCCGAAGAGTCGCTTCTTCTGATTCATTTCGAGTCCACGACAATTAGAGAAGAGAGCACAAGGTGATATACCGGAGGCAAGCCTGAGAGTGTAAGGATGCTTGAAGCTTGATCGATACTGTGAACTTGGCTGGCACTCGCGACTCGGAGTCGCAAGGGGGTTCCTGCGGCAAGTTTGATTCAGCGGGCAACACCTGTACAACTTGAAGACTCCTGCATGGCCCTGTCATCAATGTCCAATACTGTCCAATACATGTTTGAAGTTACTAACCAACTTGGTTCCGAATTAGGTCTAGCACCTTGATCCAACCAACTACAGCTGAGTTTCCCACTTGATCTCCTGACTTTATGATCACCTCAGCGGCCCTCAGCCATTCACCGGCACGAAAACATATCATTTGATATGACCTTTTCTCCGCGAACATGACATCCGGAAGTTGCGCAAGCTGGTGGCCATCATGCATCATGTCTATCCTGTGTGGCACTCGCTGGCCCGCTCTATGCAGCAAAGCGAATGCATTGAAGGTTTGTAGGCTTAACGACCCCAACGTGAGCTGACTCCCCTACCGCAAAGACTTGAAGTTCGCGCGCCGACCCTCTACGGCGAGTGATGACACTCACTTATAACGTTTATCCAGCGGTTATTTCGCCAGAACTTCGGAATAAAGAACCCCAACGCCACGTTTCCCCATTGCTTATCGACTTGGATATCTGTTCATCCCCTCGGTCACATGGCTTCCAATACTTTCCTCCGCTCTTCCGTCACGAATTCGATGGCCTCACGGCAGTGATCCGACCACTTATAAACCGACGAATGGTTGTAAAGTTCGATTCTCCGTGGCTTAACGATGCTCCCAACTCTCCTCATCGCTTCGGCCTCGTTGCCGCTCCTCGTTTCCGCTCAGAGCGCTGCCAGTCTCGCGTATACCCCCGTGAAAGGCACCTGTCCAGCCGGTTTCACTCTCGTTCGTGAAGCAGGCATACCAGGGAATCAAACCCTCAATCCAGACGAAGTCGCCTACATCAACGGTCGCAAAACGAGCGTCGTACCAGGAGCATTCCAGAACTACCTCTCGAACCTCCAGAAAGCGAATGCGTCGATTCCATCCTACGTCGCGAGCATCTTGAGCGGCAACAGTAGTTCCCAACCGGACTATCCAAACATTGGTATCGCTTGCAGCGGTGGAGGTTGGCGAGCATCGATATTTGGGGCTGGGATTTTGAATGTGTTGGATGGGAGGAATACGAGCGCTGCTTCGTTTGGAACAGGGGGGTTGCTTCAGGCAGCGTTGTATCTTTCTGGTTTGTCGGGCGGTGCGAATCTCGTTGGGTCGCTTGCCCAGGCAAACTTTCCCATCGTTCAGACCCTGACTCTGGGGACGAACTCGACGGACTCGACGGCAGCATGGGGTGGTTGGCAAGCGGATATCAGCCAGACTGATCCCTACACCAATTCCACGACCGAGAACAACGCATACATGATGGAACTCATTGAAGAGATCCGTGGAAAGTACGAGGCAGGGTTCGCTGTCGCGTTCAACGATTTCAGCTCTCGTGACAATGGACGTCATTTCGTCAATGGCACGAGCTACGCCAACTACTTTGACAATACACAGCTCCATGGTGCTGGTTACCTCTGGTCTGCAGTTGCCAACTTGTGGGTATTCCTATATGCTTTTTGTCGTTGGATCCTCAGGTTGGAGCTGAACCGTGTTTTTAGGCCCTCGTTTGCGACGTACCAACAACCGTTCCCCATTATCGTTGCGACGTTGGTGTCTCCTAACGGCAACTTTTCGACTGTGATCCCAGGAGGGACATTCATCGTGCCTCAATCAAACCCAATCATGGAGTTCAACGTTTGTGAGTTCTATATTTTTTTCTGGTCGAATCCCTGTCTTGAACGATGTGCATCAGTCGAGATGGGTTCATACGACCCAACTCTCGCGGCGTTTACGCCGATGAAGTACCTCGGAACGACCAACAACTCGATGTGCGTTACCGGTCTTGACCAGACCGGCACTGTGATTGGAGTGTCAGGACAATGGAACACCGTCTACAACAGTTCGGTAAGCGGCACCGTGTTTTGTCTGGCCGGGGCGTAGCTGATTGATGTTTGCGTTTTCCATTTTCCATAGGCATCCACCTACGAGGCATCCTATGTGTATTCCATCACTCAGGCAATGAACTCGACACTTCCTCAAACCAATGTCATGCTCGACGCTGCCGTCTTTCCCAACGCGTTCCAAGGTCCCACGATGGTGGGCAAGTTCATCGACGCGAACGAAACGCTGATTTACATGTCGGACGGTGCGAGCGATGGCGAGGCAGTTCCGCTTCAACCATTATTGGTGAAAGCACGAGGACTGGATACAATTGTTGTTGCCGATTCTGTAAGTGATTCCGTCACGTCGGAAACTGATGTTGATTGGTTGGCGATGATAGAACCAAGACTATGGCAATTCGTATTATTCTGCGGGAGGTTCCTTGGTGGTGAGTACTGTCTGAATACTTGAATACCTCCGTCCGGCGTCCATGCCCGTCCCACTCATCGATGCATCATTCCCCCAGAACGTCCAAAATCGGATCAACACCCTCTTCCCAACAGCCTACAGCTTCCCACCCGTCCCGACCAACGTCACCGAATTCACCGCCCAAAACCTCTCCAGCCGACCTACATTTTTCGGTTGTGATTCGTCGACGGACGCACCTCTCCTCATCTACCTCGCCAACGGTGGGCCACCCCGAGACGGCTCGCCCTCGTTGTTGAATCAACAACCGGGATACGTGCCCACGTCCGAACTCGAGCAGATGTTGGATCAGACGTACGTGATCGGGACGCAAGGGTACCCTGCTGCAGATGGTGGGATGACGGACCCGGAGTGGCCTGCGTGTTTGGCGTGTGCGGTGGTGGACCGGGCGAGGAATCGGAGTGGGATCGAGAGGAGTGGGGTTTGTGAGACTTGTTTGACGAGGTATTGTTGGAATGGGTCGACGGTCGGGTTGGAGACGAGTACGAAGAATGCGGGGACGTCGAGCGTGGGATTGGGATGGAGTTTGGTGGGTGGCGTGTCGATGGCGGTGGTTGGATCGTTGTCGTTGTTGTGATGACGCGATGGAGAGAGCGTTGGACGTGATGTTTTTTCGATGTATTTGTTTGTCGATCGCTGTGTAGCGGGTCATTCACGGTCTACGATCGTTTGGGGTCTGGAAGGGACCGATAGTATCAATGCGCAGGACGCATACAAACAGGTACCACAGTACTACCACTACGAGGTCATCTCGGAGGTCCCAGGCGTTTGGAATTGGAACCATCATTTGACCTTCCTCGGTGGTCCTCTTGCGTTCGTACACCGCCGCGGTTTTCGGCTCTCAGTTGTTGAGTGAGTGTATTCTGCGCTCGTGTGTCAATCGTCCAAGATTAAGACAGGACGAAGTCGGAAATCCTTTTGTGTTCCTTCAGGCGTTCAAATGCCTCGGGTACGAATTGAGTACCGAGAGATGCCAGCCAGTCTACTCCTCAGAGGTACGAGTCGGGGCACCGTCTGGCCAGGGTGCGTCGCAACGACAGTGAATCAACGATCTGTGGAGAGAGGGGAGCCTCTATGAAGACGAACATATGGCGAAAAAGCTCTGGGACAAAAAGTGGGCTATGCCTTGCAGTCGACTCGACAGCCCGTTAACATCCTATTCTGTCTTAAGGTATTCGCATTTCTTGGCGCTCGGCGGGGACTTTAGAGGGAGTCGTGAGTCCGAGTCTTTGTCAGTGGTCATGAGCTGAACGATGTTTTCAACAAGTATTAGTACTTAGTACAGTACCAGCCTGCGAGACTGGAGCTTGAACGTGGATCAGGTTCAGGTTAGGTTACCGTGTGATTGACAAGACGACTCAAGCTCCTGTTGTTTTGCGCCCGTCTGCCAGAGCCTGTGAGACACTCGACGCCCCCTGCACCCTCGCTCGAAATTTGTGGGCTAAACTTTGCGAACGTCGGTCATTCTGCATTTTGGTGAAGAGCGATAAAGATCGTTCAAGCAAATACGCCGCACGCTCAAAATGATGTCCGTGGTTCACACAGTGGACCCACTGACGCCCACAATTGGATCCGAGGGATGTCTTGAGCAGCACGAGGCCGGTTTTGAACCAAACAACGCTCAGCCGCTCGTCCAGGTTTTTTCACTGATCATTTATCTCCTTGTCTGTGACTCATTCCTACCTCCATCTAGACGCACGGCCATGGAGGTCTCGCAGGAACAACCGACAGAGAGTACCCCCATCAGCCCGATATTGACCATATCAACGCGTGGCAAATGGATAACTTCTTTAGCATGGCTTCCTGGTGACCGCATCGTCACCAGCAGATCTGACGGCACTGTGCAGATCTGGAATTCGAAGGACGGCACACAAGTGGGGACTTCGATGGAGAACAGGTCATCAGGCTCGCGCATGGTGGCCACTAAAGATGGGAGGATCTTTGCATTTTCCTGGGATGTGGAAATTCTGGTGGTATGGAGTGTGGATACGCAGGAAGTGGTAGAGGTCGCGTCGAAGAAACTTGAAGCCTATGGTCTTATTGAACGGATGGCCCTGTCCCCAAACGAAGAGCTCGTCGCCACTTGGCACGACAGCAAGTGTCTTGTCTTCTGGGAGATCGCGGGGGCTATCCAAGTCAAACATGTCATCCGATTCAACGAGGACCCGCCCAGGTTAGTTCCAGTGCGTGGAATGCATTTCTCTCCAGATGGCAGGCGAATCGCGGTATCCACCCGGTTCGGATTCATTGTCCTCAATGTGGAAACTGGTGAGAGTATCCTTGAGCTGGCCAGTATTGAAGACGATGTGTGGCACATCGAAGCTCTCACATGGTCACTTGATGGAGCCCAACTTTTCTGTGGCTACACGACCAAGGACGAGACGGGTAAAATCCATTGTTTCAGATCTGACACCGGTGAGCCAGCTGGAGAGCCATGGGTTGCGCATACCAGTCCCTCAGGTTTGGAGGATCTGCACCTCTCGCCTGATGGCAAATGTCTCGCCAGTTCCAGCACACTTTTTTCGGACAACACTAGTACTATTCGCGTTTGGGATGCGGAGTCGTGGAACCCTGTTGCAGTGCTCCCCCATAAATCACCCGTGTATGCAATGGCATTCTCGCCTTCAGGAGAGTTCCTTGCCTCTACCACCCGAGGAAGACTCCACATCTGGCATGTCCCTTCGCGGAATGACAACGATCAAGAGGTGCTACCGTTCGCTCACAATCAGCCTCTTAACTGACCTCAATACTATAGGCCCTACATACCCTCCTTGACGTGCGTTCCAGCGCTCGCTATGCCTGCTGTTCCTGACCTTCAGTATAGATGCCCGCAGTGGTCTCACCGGACATCGGCGGTCCTTCGACAATCCCTAATCTTGATTTTTCTGATGTGAGCTTGGATACTAGACATGTCTCCTTTCTGATTTCCTCCCACTGACGATCGTTAGATTCCCGAACTACGTCGACCCGCACTTCAAAATCGCTTGCCAGCGAGAGAAAACCCATCCCGCGATAGTCCCCGTGTGCAGCAGAATAGTTCAGTTCTCTCAACTTGGCGCTTGTGGAAGAGAATCCCTCGCCTCGTATTCGCTCGAGTGCACCCAATATATCCAGGATACGCGCCGCCAGTAAGTTAATCACTCTCCCGTTCGTCACGAATTCTCAAGTTTGTGTCTCGCACAGCGCACGTACGTCGCGTCAAGTCACAGCGTGAATCGTGGCACTCGGACGCCGCCCACTGCATCTGCAAATGATCCACCCCTCACTATTTTTGTTGAATCCTCGTCTGGACTCGAGGAGAGCAGTGAGGATTCGAGCACTACTCCCACGGCTGACCTCGAGGTTGACCGAATTGGCTGTTGCGGTCTTTTCGCGCGTCGACAGCCTGTGCCTGGAGCACCCGCAGCTCGGGGGCGACAAGACGTTCCTCGGGCTGTCGAGAGGACTTCGCGCGGTACTTCAACACTTCAAGACTCCGCCAACACCCCCATCCCCACTGTATCATCCCCCATCCCCCCTGTATCGCACGACATTCTGGGCCTCTCCGCTGTTGTATGAATGGAAAATACACCTGATTCTTGATCGCTCTATGACTACTATCTGTTATATAAAGAATTTTACGAGCACAGTGACTTACCACTCGCATCATGATATGAGATTCATTTATATTCCATGCCGGTCTTGTCCGATAGTGCGAGCGATGGCGAGGCGGTTCCGCTTCGGCCGTTGTTGGTGCCAGCACGAGGTCTGGATACGATCATCGTTGCAGATTCTGCAAGTGATTCCCTCACGGTGGATTGGCGATGATGGGAACAAGGATGATGGCAATTCGTATTATAGTGCGTGAGGTTCTTTGGTCGCGAGTACTGTCTAAATACTTGAATACGTACGTCCGTCCGGCGTCCAATGACCCATATCCCATGCAATCCCACCCGTCCCTCCCAACGGCACCGAATTTACCACCCAAAACCTCTCCACCCGATCCACATTTAAGCTCTGGTTATGACTCGTCGACGCAAGCACATCTCCTCATCAACCTCGCCAACGGTGGTCCACTCCGAGACGGCTCGCCCTCGTTGTTGAATCAACGACCGGGATACGTGCCCACGTCTTAACTCGAGCGGATGTTGGATGAGACGTAGGTGATCAAGATGATGGACCCAGAGGGCCTTGAGACGTGTTTGACGATGTATAGGTCGACGATCGGGTTGAAGACGAGCACAAAGAATGCGGGGATGCCGAGCGTGAGATTGGGAGGTGGTGGATGGGATTTGGTGATTGGCGTTGGGATGGCGGTGGTGGCGGGTGATGATGATGGAACGGAGCGTTGCCACTGGGCGTGACGTTTTTTCTCTCTCGATGTAACTTGTTTGTTTATCGATCTTTCATGTAATAGGTCATCCACGGTCCATGACCGTTTGGGGTCCGGACTTCGACGGGTTCCCTGGCGCCCGATCGCAGTGCAATGACTATGGCTGAGAAGTATGATCCCCGCGGAGCGATCGCCGTACCTTGTCCGTCCCGATGAGAATATTCGGGAGAACGCACGACGCCCTGCTGAGAGCCTGGGAAAGCAATCCATAGTGCCAAGCGTAAAAGAATGACGAAATAGAATAAGCTGCGAGGGTCCCGGTTCGTTCTAAAAAATCAAAGTGCTCAAGATTCGTTCAACTCCCAGTTGACACCCCAGCCCCAGCCTCCTCTAGCCTGAGGATTCTCAGTGACGTGGAACGAACTCCCGATGAGTTCAGTAGCGTAATCGATGGTGGAGCCGTTGAGCATGGGGAAGGAGATGGCGTCGACGTAGATGTTGGAGGGAAAAATGTCTGGGTGTGTTAGGCGACTGATCGGGGTGACGAGAGGTGAGTAAAAAGGAAGGAATGGGGAAATAGGAAGAACGTACTAGTCCTCTGGGGCGCGTGTCGATGAGAGTTGGAGTTTGTATTGTATCCGTGACATCCGCCTGATTCGATTAAGATATGGAGCGCAATGTCTTGGTTGTTCCCCCGTGTGGATATTCGTTGCGGTTGCTGCAAGGTGAGTCAGTGCGTGATCGCATGCACCCAGCTCGGAGCGGTGACATACCTCGGTTGCGCGGGTGATATCGTTTGTGGGTATCACCTCTGCGTCGAGTTCTTGGGCTTCTAGGTCTGAGACGTTTGATGAAGTGAGGATTATGCTTCGTGCTTTGGGGAGTTCGGTGGGTGCTGTCGCTGGGGTGGACATGTAGCGTGCATGGCCCGGGGTTCGCGAGCGATCATTGTGGGTGAGGGGTGGATGGTGGAGTGGGGATGAGGTGGAGGTGTGGGGGGAAGTGTACGACGTGACTCTGCAGCAGGATGGCGTTTTGAAACGACGGAGCACACGGCCAGGAAGGAGGGATTTCCCTAGGCTCAAAGGATCCTTTTTAACCTAATAGTAATTGTCGATCCGACTCGAAAAGGATACAACGTCTGGTCCAATGTAAAAGCCGACGTACGGCCGAAGGATGTCCGATGGTTTGAAGGTGGTCAGACTCATACTCTCCGTCACCGATTTCTCGATTTCGTGTCATCTCCAGGACACATCTGTCTCGTCACACACTTGCTGTCAGTTTCGACCCGATGTCTGATTTCGTCTTGAACTCTGTCCAGACTCCATCTGTATTTCATCCTTGTCTCATTCTGGGGTCAGTCCATTCACGACCGCATTACCAGACCCTCTCAACAATAATTCAATCTCTGTCCACGGTCATGCTCCACCAGTTTCTCGTTTGACCTCCCTCTCGTGTCCATCCACTCGTCGTAAGGGAATCCCTTCTTGGACCCAGAGTCCGCAAAGTGTAAGTCCAATCTTGTCTCAGGGAGCTCCATCTCTGAGTCTCGTTCGCGCAACCGAAAGGGTGAAAACCCTCTGGAAAGGATAGCTGGATATGTCTCGCTTGCAAGGACAGCAAGCAACACTCGAAGAAGAAGGTGGGTGCGGTATCACACGCAGCACCGATCTGTCACGACGACGATCCCAAAGTGTCTCCTGCACTTCCGACCTTCAAGATTGTTCCAGGCCTCGATCTGATATTTCACGACTTCGCTCTGCCTTCCTAAGCCGATGACAACCAATGATTCTTTCGAGAGGATAACCAATCTTGTGCAGTAGATGAATCAAACGACAGTCGCTTTCAGTCGTCGGTCGAGGATATCAATCGGTCACTTATTGCATATACTCTTAGGATTTCTCCTCTTCCCAGGTTGAAAGTCTCGATGTTCACTGTGACAAGAAGAAAAAACCTGACCTATTCGGATGCAGTCTTCCCCGTGTTTTTGGCTATGGCAGCCCACGAAACGATGAGATATGGTTCTTTCACCTTCAGCCAGGCAACAGACTAAAACAGGAGTGGCAACAGTACTGCAAGCACCTGGGCGTCGTACGCCACGACACAAGCACCTGATTCAAAACAAGCTTCGGAAGAACTACTTTGACAATACCCAGCTACACGATGCTGGTTACCTTTGGTCTGCGGTTGCCAACTTGTGGTTATTCCGACGTGCTTTTCTTTGTTGGATCCTCAGATCAGAGCTGAACCATGTATTTAGGCCCTCGTTCGCGAACCGTTCCCCATTATTGTTGCGACGTTGGTATCATGGAGTTCAACGTTTGCGAGTTCTATGTTGACTCGAACCCCTGTCTTGAAGGATGTGCATCAGTTGAGATGGGCGAGTCGTACGACCTAATTCTGGCAGCGTTTACACCGATGAAACACCTCGGAACGACCAACGACTCGATCTGTGTCACGGGTGTTGACCAGACTGACACTGTCATCAGAGTTTCGGGACAGTTACAACGCTTCGGTAAAGGGATGTCTATCTGGTCAGCCAGTCGAGCTAGCGGACGGGCGTACTGGTAGCTGATTCCTGTTTTGTGTTTGTGTTTGCGTTTTCCCTAGGCATCCGCCAGTACGAAGTATCCTATGTCTACTCAGGCGATGAACAAGCCGCTTCCTCGAACCAACGCCATGCTCGACGCTGCCGTTTCACAACGCCGTTCAAGGCCCCACGATGGCCGGCAAGTTCATCGACGGGAACGAGACACTGATTTACATGTCGGACGGTGCGAGCGATGGCGAGGCGGTTCTGCTTCAACCTTGTTGGTGAAAGCACGAAGATTGGATACGATCATCGTTGCGGATTCTGCGAGTGGTTCCCTCGCGTCGGTAAAACTGAGATTGATTCGCGATGATGGAACCAGGATAATGGGAGTTCATATTATTCTGCGGGTAGTTCTTTGGTGGTAAGTACTGTCTAACCACTTGAATACGTCCGAAATCGGATCGATACCCTCTTCCACATAGCCTACGACTTCCCACCTGTCCCTACCAACGTCACCGAATTCATCGCCGAAAAGCACCCCAGCCGACCTACTTTTTTTTAGTTGTGATTCCTCGACGGAAGCACCTCTCCTCATCTACCTCGCCAACGGTGGCCCTCGTTGTTGAATCAGCAACTGGCATACGTACCCACGTCCGAACTTGAGCAGGACATATGGGATCGAGACGCAGGGTTACCCTTATAATGGTCTGAATCAGCTGACGGACCCGGAGTGTCCTGAGTGTTTAGGGTGTGTGGTGGTGGTGGATCGGGCGAGGAATCGGAGTGGGATCGAGAGGAGTAGGGCGTGTTTGACGACGGATTGTTGGTCGACGGTCGGGTTGATGACGAGTACGATGCAGGAGTGTCAAGCGTTGGATTGGGATGGAGTTTAGTGAGTGGCGTTGCGATGTCAGTGGTGGGATCGTTGTCGTTGTCGTTGTAACGATGACGATGATGGAACGGAACGGCGATAGACAGAGAGTTGGGGTATATACGTTTTTTCGATGTGCTTGTCTATCGACCTCTCGTGTAGCGGGTCATTCAAGGTCTACAATCGTTTGGGGACCAGAAGGGGGACTGATATCAATGCGGAGGGTGCACTTTGACGGGTCCTCAGGGAAATAGCTGTCTGAGTATCTGAGGAGTATTACCCGCCAAGCCATCTCGCAGATCCCAGGCGTTTGGAGTCATCGTTTGACCTTCCTCGGTGGTCCTCGAGCGTGCACCGGTGGTCGGTTCTCCCTTGTTGAGTCATCGAATGAGTGTATTCTGCGCTCGGGTGTCAGTCTTCCGAGGGTAAGGCACTACGTCTGTTAGGGCGAAGGAGATCCTGTTTTCCTCGTACAAGCGTTCGCATTCCGCAGATACGAAATGAGTACTGCGAGATGCCAGTCGGGGCACCGTTTGACACTGTTGGTCAATGTGCCATCGCAACGAGAGTGAATCGATAACATACCAGGTCACCATCATATCCCGGTCGGCCGCGTGCAGGGTGAGGGGGTTCAAACGAGTCCGATTTCTGCCAAAGAAGGTCGAGCGGGGGTTCTGATAATGCGCGGCAGGTTTGGGCGAAGCCATGAGTGTGGAAAGTACTTGTCACGTTTTTCGGCCGCGAATCACTTGTGCGCAGCATTGACAAGTTGATGCTCTGGAACGAGAAGTTGGTTATGCCTTGCAGTCGAGACGGTCCTTGACATCCTATTCTGTCTTCACGTCTTCGCATTTCTTGGTGCTTGGGGATGGGGACTGTACGGGTCGTGACTGTTTCGTCAGTGGTCATAGACTCTATAACGATGTTTCCAACAAACACTACTTCAAGAGTGTACCAGCGTCGGAACGGGTTAGGTTACCGTGCGATCCCGACAAGATTTTCGTTCTGCGTCTGTGTCGTGATCTGGAGTCCCTGTGTGATATTCGACTCTCCCTGCATCCTTCGCTGTAGATTTATGGGCTAGGTTTTGTGAACGTCAGTCATGTTGGTAACTCACACCCTCAAAATGACGTGCAGTGTTCACACAGTCACCGTGGACCCACTGACGCCCACATTAAGCGAGGGATGTCTTGAGCAGCACGAGGCCGGTTTTGAACCAAACAACGCTCAGCCGCTCGTCCAGGTTTTTTCACTGATCATTTATCTCCTTGTCTGTGACTCATTCCTACCTTCATCTAGACGCACGACCATGGAGGTCTCGCAGGAACAACCAACAGAGAGTACCCCCAGGCCGCTATTGACTGTGACCACAGTGGTAACTGATAGTAACGACGGGATAACTTCTGTCACATGGCTTCCTGGTGACCGTATCGTCACTGGCACATTAAACGGCACTGTGCAGATCTGGAATTCGAAGGACGGCACACAAGTGGGGACTTCGATGGAGAACAGGTCATCAGGCTCGGGCATGGTGGCCACTAAAG
Organism: Chalciporus piperatus; assembly: GCA_038093975.1. NCBI lineage: Eukaryota > Fungi > Basidiomycota > Agaricomycetes > Boletales > Boletaceae > Chalciporus > Chalciporus piperatus. The sequence continues at coordinate 17,233 of JBBPTG010000085.1, forward strand.
ATGGGAGGATCTTTGCATTTTCCTGGAATGTGGAATATCTGGTGGTATGGAGTGTGGATACCCAGGAAGTGGTAGAGGTCGTGTCGAAGAAACTTGAAGCCTATAGTCCTATTCGACGGATGGCCTTGTCCCAAAACGAAGAGCTCCTTGCCACCTATCACACTGAGCGGGGCAAGCAGTGTCTTGTCTTCTGGGAGATCGCGGGGGCTATCCAAGTCAAACATGACATCCGATTCAACGGGGACCCGCCCAGGTTAGTTCCAGTGCGTGGAATGCATTTCTCTCCAGATGGCAGGCGAATCACGGTTTGCACGGAGTGGAGAGGATTCGTTGTCCTCAATGTGGAAACTGGTGAGAGGATCCTTGAGCTGGCCAGTATTGAAGACGATGTGGATATGATCCGTGATATCACATGGTCACTTGATGGAGCTCAGCTTTTCTGTGGCTACATGACCAAGGACAACACGGATAAAATCCGTTGTTTCAGATCTGACACCGGTGAGCCAGCTGGAGAGCCATGGGTTGCGCATACCAGTCCCTCAGGTTTGCAGGATCTGCACCTCTCGCCTGATGGCAAGTGTCTCGCCAGTTCCAGCAAACTTTTGTTGGACAGCAGTGTTCGCTTTTGGGATGCGGAGTCGTGGAACCCTGTGGCAGTGCTCCCCCATAAATCACCCGTGCTTGCAATGGCATTCTCGCCTTCAGGAGAGTTCCTTGCCTCTACCACCCGAGGAAGACTCCACATCTGGCATGTCCCTTCGCGGAATGGCGACAATCGCCGAGAGGTACTACCGTTTGCTCACGATCAGTTTCTGAACTCACCTCAATACTATAGGCCCTACATACCCTCCTTGACGTGCGTCCCAGCGCTCGCTATGCCTGCTGTTCCTGACCTTCAGTATAGATGCCCGCAGTGGTCTCACCGGACATCGGCGGTCCTTCGACAATCCCTAACCTTGATTTTTCTGATGTGAGCTTGGATACTAGACATGTCTCCTTTCTGATTTCCTCCCACTGACGATCGTTAGATGCCCGAACTACGTCGACCAGCACTTCAACATCGCTTGCCAGCGAGAGAAAATCCATCCCGTGACGCCGGTCCCCGCGTGCAGCAGAATAATTCGGCTCTCTCAATTTGGCGTTTGTGGAAGAGAATCCCTCGCCTCGTATTCGCTCGAGTGCACCCAATATATCCAGGATACGCGCCGCCAGTAAGTTAATCACTCTCCCGTTCGTCACGAATTCTCAAGTTTGTGTCTCGCACAGCGCACGTACGTCGCGTCAAGTCACAGCGTGAATCGTGGCACTCGGACGCCGCCCACTGCATCTGCAAATGATCCACCCCTCACTATTTTTGTTGAATCCTCGCCTGGAGAGGAGAGCAGTGAGGATTCGAGCACTACTCCCACGGCTGACCTCGAGGTTGACCGAATTGGCTGTTGCGGTCTTTTCGCGCGTCGACGGCCTGAGCCTGGAGCACCCGCAGCTCAAGGGCGACAAGACGTTCCTCGGGCTGTCGAGAGGACTTCGCGCGGTACTTCAACACTTCAAGACGCCGCCAACACCCCCATCCCCACTGTACCACCCCCCATTCCCCCTGTATCGCACGACATTCTGGACCTCTCCGCCGTTGTATGAATGAAAATACACCTGATTCTTCATAGCTCTATGACTACTATCTGTTATGTAAAGAATGTTACGGGAAGTGACTTACCACTCGCATCATGATATGAGATTCATTTATATTCCATGCCAGTCTTGTCTGACAATGCAAGTGATGGCGAGGCGGTTCCGCTTCGGCCGTTGTTGGTGACAGCACGACAACCGGATATGATCAACGCTGGATAGTGATTCCCTCACGACGGTGGATTGGCGATGATTAGAACAATGATTAACGGAATTCGTATTATTCTGCGAGAGGTTCTTTGATGGTGAGTACTGTATAAATACTTGAGTACGTCCGTGCGGCGTCCATGCGTCGCACGACCCATGACACATATCCCATGCAATCCCACCCGCCCCTCCCAACGGCACCGAATTCACCGCCCCAAACCTCACCACCCGACCTACCTTCTTCTGCTATGATTCTTCGACGGAATCTTGCCAACGGTGGTCCACTGCGAGACGGCTCGCCCTCGTTGTTGAATCAACAGCCGGGATACGTACCCCCGCCCGAACTCGAGCGGATGTTGGGTTGGACGTCTGTGATCGGTACCCTGCTGCGGATGTGCATGTGAATATGGATCAGATGACGGACCCGGAGTGGGATTCTGAGGAGTAGGGTGTGAGAGACGTGTTTGACGAGGTATTGGTTGACGATCGGGTTAGTGACGAATACGCACGGCCGAGCGTCACGCGTGAGATTGGGAGGTGGTGGATGCGATTTTGTGATTGGCGTTGGGATGGCGGTGGCGGTAGTGGGATCGTGATTGTGATGATGACGGAACTGAAGAAGGATGGCGTGATGGCTTTTTCTTCCCTTGGATGTATATGTTTATCGATCCGGGTCGTTCGCGGTCTATGCTCGTCTGGGGTCTGGAAGGGACCAGAATAAATGGGCAGGACGCACTTTGATGCGTCCTCTGGCGGGTGATCGCAGTGCAATGAATATGCTTGAGAAGTATGGTCGCATACAGACACGCACCACCACGCGCGAGTTCCCAAAGGAACCATCGTCACATGTTGTCCGCGCCGATGAGACGATCCGGGAGAAGGCACGACGCCGTGCTGAGAGATTGGGAAAGAAATCGATAGTGGCAAGTATGCCACAAGGACGGGATAGACTAAGCTGTGAGGGGGTCCCAGGTCGTTCTAAAAAATAGAACACTGAAAATGGAAAACGTTCTCGAGACTCGTTCAACTCCCGGCTGACACGTGGTACAGCCGCAGCCTCCTCCAGCCCGAGGATTCCGAGTGACGTGGAACGAGCTCCCGACGAGTTCGCTAGCGTAATCGATGATGGAGCCGTTGAGCATGGGGAGGGAGATGGCGTCGATGTAGGTGTTGGAGGGACGAATGTCTGGGTGTGTTAGGTGGCTGATCAGAGTTGGAGTTTGTATTGGTATCCGCCTGATTCGATTGAGATATGGGTTGTTCTCGCGTGATCGCACGGTACTCATCTCGGAGGGAAGACATACCTCGGCTGCGCGGGTGGTGAGGGTGACGTTGATATGATCGATAGGTATCACCTCTGCGTCGAGCTCTTGGGCTTCTATGTCTGAGACGTTTGGTGAGGCGAGGAGTATGCTTCGTGCTTTGGGGATTTCGGTCGCTGTCGCCTGGGTGGACATGTAGCGTGCATGGGTTCGTGAATGATCGTTGTGGGTCGTGCGAGCTAGATGTAGGACTTGAGATGAGGCGGACGTGTGGAAGTAGGCGTGCGAGGTGAGTCTGCAACAGGATGGCCTTTTGAAACGACGGAGTATGGCAAGCCTGTTCATTAGGCAGCAGTGGATGTACCTCCGCGAGGACCACGGGTGAGAAGAACACCATTCTGAGACTGATGGAGGCCCCCGAAACACGGTCATTGCGGGTTGTGAGCACGACTCTCGAGTGGTATCGCAATCATGTCTGGGCCCTTTCCACTATGACATCGCGTGGTGAATGGATGAGGTATAGCGCCATACAAACAGGGGCTACCGCCAGGCCAACTCGCAGATCCCGGGCGTTTGGAGTCATCGTTTGACCTTCCTCGGTGGTCTTCGTGCGTGCACCGGTGATCGGTTCTCAGTGCTCACTTGTCGAATGGTCGAGTGAGTGTATTCTGCGCTCGACTGTCAATCTTCCAAGAGTAAGACACTACATCTGTTAAGATCAAGCAAATCCTGTTTTTCCTCATACAGGCGGTCGAATTCCTTGAATACGAAATGAAGACTGTGAGATGGCAGTCCACCCCTCAGAGGTCCGAGTCGGGGCACCGTCTGACACTGTTGGTGAGTGTGTCGCAACGACAGTGGATCAATAACCTACCAGCTCATCATTATATCCCGGTCGCCTCTGCGTGATGAGGGGGTTTAAACGAGTCAATTTCCGCCAAAGGAGGTCGAGCAAAGGTGATAATGCGCGGCATGTTCGGGCGGGAAAGTACTTGTCGGTTCTTTCGGCCGTTAATCACTTGCGCCAGGACGTTACGTCCAAATAAAGAAATGCATTCCCATCAAGATCTCCTGACGCAGTCGCCCATAACCAATGGCCAAGTGCACAAGTTCCGACTGGAATAGTTCAGCAAGTCCTGCACAGATAATTTACGCGCTCAAGTATTCGAGCGACTTCACCCCCACGCTTACCTTGAACGGTGTCGAGAGCCCAAGAATTGAAGTTGGACTCATGGTTGATGAATTTCTTACAGAACAAATTGGATTGGAGGGCCGGAAGCTTGTACTCGCTAGAAGCTATATAGACACGGGTTCCCCAATACAGAGCCCTCTCATCGAAATGAGTACCGAGAGATGCCAGTCCCCTCCTCAGAGGTCTGAGTCGGGTGAGTGTGCAGCAACGACAGTGAATCAATTTGAACCTACTAGGTCACTAAAATATCCCAGTCTGTCGTCTAACCTTCGCCGAAGGAGGTCCAGCGAAGGTTCTGATCATGCGCGGTCGTTCGCCGGGCGAGAGTCATGAGAGTGGAAAGTGCTTACCGGTGTTTTGGTTGTTAATCATATGTGCGCAACGTTGACAGCACAGTCTGTCGGGGACTCGGTGGAGTGATCGTGAAGTCGAAAATATACTGAAAGGCTCGTGGGGCAAGAAGTGGATTGTGTCTTCTAGTCGGGACAGTCAGTTGAGAGAGTCCTATTCAAGTTCTGCCTTCGCGTCTGCGCGTTCCTTGGGGTTCTTGCGAGTCGGGACGGGGACTGTGCGGCGGGTCGTGAATGCTTCGTCAGTGGGCATATATTCAACAATGTTTCCAGCGAGCACTAGGCTACTGTACCAACGAGATTGGAACGTGGATAAGTTTATGGTTAGGTTCAACACCGTGCGATTCACTTGAAGACGACTCCAGGTCACTTCCTGTCGTTTTGCAGATAACCTGCACCGGTGTCGTAACCGAGACACTCCCCCTCACTCGAATTTGTTGGCTAGATTTGTGAACGTCAGTCACCGGCATTCTGGTGAAGAGCGATACAAATCACAGAGTCGTTGACGCAAACTTTACACCCTCACAATTATGTGACTCAATCTTCACACAGTGGACCCACTGACGCCCACATTTGGATCCAAAGGATGTCTTGAGCAACACAAGGCCGGTTTGAACTTCCAAACAACGCTCACCCGCTCGTCCAGGTTTTTGCACTGATCATTTATCTCCTTGTCTGTGACTCATTCCTACCTTCATCTAGACGTGCCACCATGGAGGTCTCGCAGGAACAACCGACAGAGAGTACCCCCAGCCCGCTATTGACTGTGACCATAGTGGCAACTGATAGTAACGACGACATAAGTTCCGTCACATGGCTTCCTGGTGACCGTATCGTCACTGGCACATACCACGGCACTGTGCAGATCTGGAATTCGAAGGACGGCACACAAGTGGGGACTTCGATGGAGAACAGGCAATTAGCCTCGGGCGTGGTAGCCACTAAAGATGGGAGGATCTTTGCATTTTCCTGGCATGTGGAATATCTGGTGGTATGGAGTGTGGATACGCAGGAAGTGGTAGAGGTCGCGTCGAAGAAACTTGAAGCCTATGGTCCTATTCGACGGATGGCCCTGTCCCCAAACGAAGAGCTCCTCGCCACTTGGCACGACAGCGGGGGGTGTCTTGTCTTCTGGGAGATCGCGGGGGCTATCCAAGTCAAACATGTCATCCGAGTCAACGGGGACCCGCCCAGGTTAGTTCCAGCGTGTGGAATGCATTTCTCTCCAGATGGCAGGCGAATCGCGGTACCCACCCAGTTCGTATTCATTGTCCTCAATGTGGAAACTGGTGAGAGTATCCTTGAGCTGGCCAGTATTGAAGACGATGTGGACATGATCCGTGCTATCACATGGTCACTTGATGGAGCTCAGCTTTTCTGTGGCTACATGACCAAGGACGAGACGGGTAAAATCCGTTGTTTCAGATCTGACACTGGCGAGCCCGCTGGAGAGCCATGGGTTGCGCATACCAGTCCCTCAGGTTTGCGGGATCTGCACCTCTCGCCTGATGGCAAGTGTCTCGTTAGTTCCAGCACACTTTTGCTGGACAGCACTAGGGTTTGCTTTTGGGATGCGGAATCATGGAACCCTGTTGCAGTGCTCCCCCATGAATCATACGCGGGTGCAATGGCATTCTCGCCTTCAGGAGAGTTCCTTGCCTCTGTAGATGGAGGCACAAGATTACACATCTGGCGTGTCCCTTCGCGGAATGACAATGATGAGGTGCTACCGTTCGCTCACAATCAGCCTCTTAACTGACCTCAATACTATAGGCCCTACATACCCTCCTTGACGTGCGTTCCAGCGCTCGCTATGCCTGCTGTTCCTGACCTTCAGTATAGATGCCCGCAGTGGTCTCACCGGACATCGGCGGTCCTTCGACAATCCCTAACCTTGATTTTTCTGATGTGAGCTTGGATACTAGACATGTCTCCTTTCTGATTTCCTCCCACTGACGATCGTTAGATGCCCGAACTACGTCGACCAGCACTTCAAAATCGCTTGCCAGCGAGAGAAAACCCATCCCGCGATAGTCCCCGTGTGCAACAGAATGGTTCAGTTCTCTCAACTTGGCGCTTGTGGAAGAGAATCCCTCGCCTCGTATTCGCTCGAGTGCACCCAATATATCCAGGATACGCGCCGCCAGTAAGTTAATCACTCTCCCGTTCGTCACGAATTCTCAAGTTTGTGTCTCGCACAGCGCACGTACGTCGCGTCAAGTCACAGCGTGAATCGTGGCACTCGGACGCCGCCCACTGCATCTGCAAATGATCCACCCCTCACTATTTTTGTTGAATCCTCGTCTGGACTCGAGGAGAGCAGTGAGGATTCGAGCACTACTCCCACGGCTGACCTCGAGGTTGACCGAATTGGCTGTTGCGGTCTTTTCGCGCGTCGACAGCCTGTGCCTGGAGCACCCGCAGCTCGGGGGCGACAAGACGTTCCTCGGACTGTCGAGAGGACTTCGCGCGGTACTTCAACACTTCAAGACTCCGCCAACACCCCCATCCCCACTGTACCACCCCCCATTCCCCCTGTATCGCACGGCATTCTGGACCTCTCCGCCGTTGTATGAATGGAAAATACACCTGATTCTTGATCGCTCTATGACTACTATCTGTTATATAAAGAATGTTACGGGCCACATCATCATATGAGATTTATATTCCATGCCAGTCTTGTCTGACAATGCGAGCGATGGCGAGGCGGTTCAGCTTCGGCCGTCGTTGGTGACAGCACGAGAACCGGATATGATCATCGCCGGATAGTGATTCCCTTACGACGGTGAATTGGCGATGATTAGAACAAGGATCAACGGAATTCGTATTATTCATACTGTCTACATACTTGAATACGTCCGTCCGGCGTCCATGCCTCCCAGGTCCCATATCCCTTGCCCCCGAAAACCAAAAAAATCAACAACCGGGATATGTGCCCATATCGGAACTCGAGCAGATCGAGATGACGAACACAGAGTGGCCTGCGCGTTTGGCGTGTGCAGCGGTGGATGAGATTTGATGATTGGCGTTGGGGCGGCGGCGGCGGCGGCGGCGGGATCATTGTTGTGATGATGATGGAACGGAGGGATGATGGAACGGAGGGACGATGGACATCGCGTTGGTAGTGATGGGTTTTTTCCCCCCTTCGATGTATTGGTTCATCAATCTCGCGTGTAATGGGACATTCACGGTCTACGATCGTCTGGGGTCCGGAAGGAACGGATATCAATGTACAGGACGCAGTTTGACGGGTCCTCTGGTGCCCGATCGCAGTGCAATGTCAACGTATGAGATGTACGATCCCAGCGGAACGATCGTCACACCTTATCCGCGCCGATGAGCGCCGGTGAGAATATCCCGGCGAACGCACGATGCCATGCCGAGAGACTGGGAAAGCAAGTATACCATACGAAATAGACTAAGCTGTGAGGGTCCCGGTTCGTTCTAAAAAAATAAAAAGTCCTCAAGACTCGTTCAACTCCCAGCTGACACCACAGCCGCAGCCTCCTCTAGCCTGAGGATTCCCAGTGACGCGGAACGAGCTCCCGATGAGCTCGGTAGCGTAATCGATCGTGGAGCCGTTGAGCATGGGGAGGGAGATGGCGTCGACGTAGAGGTTGGAGGGACGAATGTCTGGGTGTGTTAGGTGACTGGTCGGGGTGACAAGAGGTGAGCAAGAAAGTGGGAGGAGTGGGGAAATGAGAAGAAGAACGTACTAGTCCTCCGGGGCGCGTGTCGATGAGAGTTGGAGTTTGTATTGGTATCCGTGACATCCGCCTGATTCGATTGAGATATGGAGGGCAACATCTGGGTTGTTCTCCCGTGTGCATATTCGTTGAAGTTGCTGCAAGGTGAGTGAGTGTGTGATCGCATGGGACTCATCTCGGAGGGAGACGGAGACATACCTCGGCGGCGCGGGTGGTGAGGGTGACGTTGATGTGGTCTGTGGGTATTACCTCTGCATCGAGTTCTTGGGCTTCTAGGTCTGAGACGGTTGGTGAAGTGAGCAGTATACTTCGTGCTTTGGGGATTTCGGTGGTGGTGGTGGTGGTGGATGTGAGTGTCGCTGTCGCTGGGGTGGACATGTAGCGCACATGTGTTCGCGAGCGATCATGGCGGGTCGTGCGAGGCAAATGGAGGAGTGGGGATGAGCTGGGAGTGTGGAAGTAAGCGTGCGGGGCGAGTCTGCAGCACGATGTGGTTTTGAAACGACGGAGTATGGCGAGGCTGTTCATTCCGGGTGGTAGTGGTAGTGGTAAGGTAGCCCTCATGTGAATCCATCCAACATCACGTGACTAAGCGTGATGCAAGCGTTACAAGAAGTTGAAGAACGAAACAATCAGCAACAATTCCTAAAGTCACTGTGGTACAAATCTACTACGCGAGAAATTCGAGAAGTAGCCGAGTGATTTTTCCGCGTTACAGCCTGCAGATACAATGAGAAATGAAAATGTTGCAGTTTTTTTTGTCTGTTATCCAAACTCACGACGACCCAAACACCTTACCAACAAGTCCGCAACTCATTCTCCGCCAGTGCCGCAATGCCGCAGAAGAGATTGCACCGTGTTTGGGCAGCTAATCTTGGCTCCTGGCGTGAATCTGGCAAGAGGGCAAGGTCTGGCTCAATGTCAGGCCAGGATGACTGGAACAAGGAAAATGTAAGTCTTCCTTTACTAGTACAGTAGTAGAGGCATACTCACGAAGGATTGATGTCTATCCAACAGACACCAGCCTTAGGTGGACTCGGAGACATCTCAGGGGTACGGGAAACCTGTCACGCCACACTCTCGCCCAGGAAATCCCCGAAACTCTCTCTCAGGCTGGTTGAGAGTGAGGAGGTGGTAGCAGGTCTACAAGCTTTTTACCATGTCAGCTTCGAGCACGGTCGTGAAAATATCACTTGCCTTGACCCAGTACAAGCTGCCTTGCCCTTCTTTTCGACTCCTGAATGCCTCACCATTGAAGATCACCTACCATCTTCGAGTCCGAGTCTGGAACCTCTCCCAAGCCTGCTCAACTCCAGCTCCCTGCATTCCCGTCGTGCTCATTGCGAGGACATTCCTGACCACGAAAGTGAGCTCCCAGGCGACCGCTCTCGATACCTGTCACCAGATAGTGACGCTATCTTGATGAAAATCAACGAAACTGAAGCATACGAAACTACCGAAGCACGCGCACCTGAGCATCACATGCCAGATCACTTTTTGGACGGTCCACTTGATTCCCATAGCGTACTCGTGTGCGACGGCGAAGAAATGCACTCGAGGATGTTTGATGAAGTGGTGGGGGGACTCTACGAGATGGATGCCGAAACCGACATGGAAAGTGATGATGGAGCAGCCGAAGAATCACGGATGAGGCAGGCAGGGCTTGATGAGGATGAAGGAGCGGAGGGATTGATGGAGGAGACACGGAGGGGCCAAGCCTACGCCGACCGTAAACCGCCGACCGTCAATGATGCTCGAATTGCATTGAAGGACTTACGGGACTTGTTACGGCCGAAGCGACATGATGGGAAAGGCCACAAGCAGTCGATGCCCCTTGACTCAATAGTCAAATGGCGACTGGAGCATATCGAAATGTTCCTCCATCGGTACTGCGATTTTGATGCAGGTGGCAAACCGAGCAATCTCACAGCAGGAAAATGGATCAGGGCATCCGAGGACGTGGCTAAAATCAGCATGAGGGGCCCTTGGCTAGGTCGACACTTGCGGGCTTGGGCGAAGGCATATATTCTGGATGGTACTTCCCTTCCAACACACGCCTATGGTCAAGCCAAAATCTCCCGCATCGAAGACGAGTCCCTCGCAACAGACATCAAGGTCCACCTGCAAAGTGTCGGTAAATATGTACGTGCGCAAGACATCGTTGATTACCTCAAAGACCCCACTGTTCAAGCTCGACATTCGTTCACACGCACAATCTCGTTGGCAACAGCGCAACGCTGGATGCATAAGCTTGGCTATCGCTGGAAAAAGGAGCCAAAAGGTCAATACTCTGATGGCCACGAACGGCAAGATGTGGTGGATTTTAGACAAAAGATCTTCTTACCAGCCTGGTCTTCCCTGGAGTCAAGCATGCGGAACTGGACAGAGGAGAATCTTCATGAGAGGGTGACTCAGGGAGCAGGAATGGAGGGAGAGGGTAGGAAGGTTGTCGTCTGGTTCCATGATGAATCCACGTTCTACGCCAACGATCGAAGAAAAATTCGCTGGGTTCATCAATCTGAGGGTGCAGTGCCTCAACCCAAAGGAGAGGGCAGTTCTTTGATGGTCGCACATTTCGTTTCAGCTGATTATGGATTTCTGGGATCTCGCGACGGGAAAAAATCTGCAAGAGTGCTCTTCAAGGCTGGCAAGGGACGAGATGGTTACTATACCAACGACCTCATTGTTCGACATGCCAAGCAAGCCATCGAGATCCTGAAAGAGGAGTATCCAGACGATGACCATGTTCTTGTTTTCGACAACGCTACCACTCATGTCAAACGTGCAGATGATGCACTCTCCGCCCGTCATATGCCAAAAAATCCCTCCCCGACATGGGGGGTGACAGTCTCGGTAAAGGATGCCAAAGGTGCTGTCAGGAACGGTGCTGATGGGAAACCCATGAAAACGAAAATACCCATGTCAGCTGCCCGATTTCCTGATGGTCAGCCACAGCCACTGTACTTTCCTGACGGCCATGAGAAGGCTGGATGGTTCAAGGGAATGGCCGAGATCTTACGCGAACGAGGATTCGAGGAGGAGGCGAAGCTGAGGTATGAGTGCGACAAATTTAATTGTCCTCCAGGCCAAATCTCGTGCTGCTGTCGTCGGCTCCTTTTCAACCAACCTGACTTCGTCAATGTCAAGTCCGTTTTGGAGAAAGCTTGCCGTGAACATGGGGTCCAAGTTCTGTTCCTACCGAAGTTTCACTGCGAGCTCAACTTCATCGAGCAAGTTTGGGGTCGCGCAAAACTAATTTACCGGCAATTACCATCCTCATCAAAAGAAGATGACCTCGAGAGGAATGTGCTGCATGCGCTGAGCTCGGTTTCGCTGGAGCTTATGCGAAAGTGTGTCTTTTGGGTCTAACTTGTTGCATCATCTTCATCTCTTCATTAGGTATGCGAATAGATCACGTCGCTTCATTGATGCCTACCAGAAGGGGCTCAATGGTCAGCAAGCAGCCTGGGCAACAAAAAAATACCACGGGCATCGAGTTCTTCCAGAAAACATACTCCGTCAGTTCGACGAACAAGTCTTGAACCCACTTAAAGTTTGAGCCAAGTTCATCAACTTATGTCGAGAATCATTGGTCCACTTCTGATCAACTATACTTCATTGTTCCAACCCTCTTACAGTTCATGTTAATACTTGCACTACTATCTTTGATCTTCCAATTCTACTGGTCTTGGTCGAACACGAAGGTTTCGGAGTGAACTCGCGGTCATTCAACTTAGAGCGGCACAAAGTGACATAAGCTTATCCGTTCAGGCGTCACAGCATGTCACAATCACGTGATGTTGGATGGATTCACATGAGGGCTACCTTAGGACGTCGCGGTCGATGTTGAATGAAATCGCAAACTCGTGATCCTGTTATCCTGTGCATTATCCATAGACAGCCTTGCGCTCCCACTGCAAAGGCAATCCGACCCTCATCGGTTCCCTGTAAGAACTTTTTTCTATTCTAACTTTGCGACAACTTGACGATAGCGTCAATCCAAGTGTTCGAGACGGATAGACTATGCGAGTCTTATATTAAGAAAGTACCAGCCTCGTGCCAGGGCAATGATTCCACAACCTACTGCAGCATACTGCCGCTCCAATGATGCCAAGCTGTGGGTTCGGCTACCTTGAATTCCGAACATGGTGGAGTCTCCTCTTGCTGCTTGTACCATCGCATCGATGGACGATCCACAGCTGTCCGGCCATCGCAGGCAGTGCCGTCGCGTCTGGCCTCGTGTTTCCCATGTGCCCTGGACCATCCCCAACGAGGCAGTATACAGCCTATTCATTTACATAAATTCCCCTCGGATCTACACAGGTGGCCCTCAGCGCTCAGCGACGACGACGACGACGACGACTACGCAATAATACATACCACACAAACTTCCCGCAAGCTGCTCAGCATCAGTACCTGGTCGCCCCTAATCATCGTGTCCGAGTCCGACACCAGATCACAACACCCCCAGCCAAGCACCCAAGCCTTACGCCCCTACTGTCTCATCAAACAATGTTCAAAAACTGGCAAACCACCCTCGCATCTGCCGCCGCTGGCACTGCCAAATGCGACGCCAAGACCATGTCTCCAACCCTTCGTTCAGACATCTACGCCGCCCTCGATCTAGCTAAACCCTGGCTTATTGGAAGTACAGCTCGCCAGGCCGGTGATGGGGTTTCCTACCAGCCTCTCCTCACGCTCATCCAGAAGCACTTCCCTGATCTCAAGCTCGGCATCGAATCTGTCGGTAGCGTTGACGCCGAAGTAGCCATCATCGTCGCTGGGATCACGAACATGGTGCTCGAGATGAGCAAGTGGGGCGGTATGGCAGGGGGTATGACAATGCGTACTTGGGTAGACGTGCTCAGCGAGGCACATGCCAAGATCAGCGCTGCGCCAGGGAGCAAGAGGAAGGAACAAGTCGGGCGCGGGATTACGAAGGGAATTAACCAACTCACGGACGTCTCTCTCATGACGAAGGAGTTTGCGGCGAGAATCCAAATGATATCGCTGCTCAAGAGTGGTAGGTTCTTCCTGCTCCTCCTTGCGCCACGGAAATGTCTGATCCAAAATCGTACGCACTGCCCTATTTGCCGGGGTCGTCGGAATATAGTGAACACCAAGGTCCATGGTGCTGGGACCGAAGAAGCGAGGCAGGGAGAGGCGCTGTGGAGCTCAAAGTTTATCTGATGGGTGCTCCAATCTTGGGGCGATGATATAGTGGGGAAGCTTTGAAGTTTGTAGGCTTTTTTTGGTTTCTGCGCATGGCGCTGTGTGCTCGCAACTCGGAGATTCAAATGGGATATGGGATAGTAACATAGTCTAAGCTCTTCAACGGGATGTACCATGTTGTGCAACTCGTGCATACCTTTCAAGCGAACCTTTGTACATGTCAAGAAAACCTTACTACGTATCCCTACTTCTTAGCCCCATCTGTCGAAATCAGCCATTACCTGTCCGATACCATGACGTTGATGCATATCAGGCGAGTGGCGTTTGGGTTAGAGACGATTTGTTCGCACCAAAACATTGTGTGTATTACCGTAATACTAGGCACTATACGCCGTGTGCAAGAGAAGTGAACGTTTGAACATTGGTCATCTTCGTGTGTTCGTTGCAATTGGTTTTCATTGCCAGTGTAAATATGTACTGACGGTCCATCTGGATGTCTCGAGTATATAACCTGTCCATGTGAAAGTGAAAATGATGAAGTCGATTCATCCATAATGAAAACTGCGGTGCGTAGCCAGTGCACTGACCCTGTCATACATAAGTAATGTGCAGGATCCATGATACATAATACAAAAGCAAAAAAAACAACGACAAAGACGACATCCAAAGACACAAATGTTGGGATGGATACAATGCAGGGAGATGGTGCGAGAGCAAACAATCGACGAGTTCACTTTACATGTACTAGCGGAATTCCCAGTGAGCATCAACCCGCGCACAAGCAGGAGGAAAAGCACTCACGTAGTTGGTCGGGTCCTTTTGGTAGAACCCAGCAGACGAGGATACGTCTGGTGAACTCTCAAAGTTGGCAACAAAGTCGTCGAACGCGAGAGTGTCAAAGTTGACATCGAGCGTGAACGGCTCTTCGAACAGGTTTTGATCCACATCGGACGATGTCCGTGATCGTTCGGGCACCGAGGTGGGATATGCCGATGGCTTTTGGAATGTCATTTGGCGCATGGTGTGCAACGGTGAATTGCCTAGCGTTGACGTCATGGATGGACTGGGCTGTGCCATCCCCATACGCGACTGATCATATGAGTGTGTGGAGGCAGGAGCCGTTGAGGAAGGGTACTGGAAATGATACACAGCCGAGAATATGAGCGTAAGTCGCGGTCGTTGCGAGTAGTCCTGGTTGGGTACAGGATCAGGGATACGGTATACATCTTGAACAACAGTATACACGGTAGGATCTTTCAACGATGTGAGACCGACCTAGAGGAGCAGGGATGCGACATCGCTTACCTGCGGCCGCGCAGACGACGTCCCAATATTTGGGAACAAGTGCAGTGGTGTACAGAATGGGTCCGTCCCTGGAGGACTGACTGGTCGACGAAGGCAAGTACGGTCCAACATACTCAAGTTTCGTGTCCTCCGAGTGGACGGGTGCCCCGTCCAAGAGGACGATGTAGGAGGATTTTCCATTCACAGGAGTGGGGGATACGAATGTGACGGTTGGATCGATGTTACGTATATGACGTGCATCAGAGGGACGGCCACAGGGACCATATCCACTGGCTCCTGCTGGTGACGATGCGACGGGCGGAGGGGAGGGACGGGAGGGGTCATAGGATATTGACGGCCAATGATTGGGCTCTGGAAGGATATCGATGTAGACCGGCATACGCGACTCGGCTGGTTGGCGGTGTTTTGATGATGGCCAGCGAGACATAGTTGGGCTGGATGGACTGAGTGAAAAATCTGAAGAAGTGGATGTAATGGGGCTGTCACAGGAGCGACCATCCCAAGATATAGTGGAAAATGAAGGGCTGGAGGATGGAGTCAAAGGGACTGGCTGGCATACGGGAATCCGCGCATTGGAGAGGCCGGTTCCAATCCGTGTACGATAGCAACGCGTCAAGACATCGATCACTGTATCATGAAAAAAATAAACGCAAACAAGATTTATGAATAACGTTGTCCGCACACAGACCGCTTGAGACGTGTCACTTACACTCGCGGCCCTCGGCCGTATCTCGCAATTGTTGCAGGCGGCTACCAACCTGCTTGGCTGATCTGTATTTACCCGTGGTACGATGGATATAGTCGGATATGAAACGATTGCGCATTGGGTATCGACCTAATATTCGAGTTTCCCGCGAGTCGTCAGGCTCATATTCCTGAAGAGCTACACGCCGTATCAGGAAGTTCTGTGAAAACCAGATGATAGATCCACAAGTATGATCGTACCCTTTAGCATGGTGGCTTCGAGGTAGGGTGGCCATACAGCCTCCGCCTGACCCTTGAGTGTTTTCCAGCTCTTGCGGGTCCTGTGTATGATTTGCAATATATCGTCCACGCTGTACTTCAGCAGGCGGCCTTGTGGTGTGCATGCTGCACGAGGGGGAGAGTCCGCGAAGCGGCAAGTGTCATTGCAACTTGTCACGGCGTCTCGCATGATGTGGGTGGTGAAGTTGGCGGGTGGGCGATACATCGAGAGGGACTCGACATGGCATGAGTTATCTTGAGCGAGCGCATATATAGGCAAAGGCGCAGACTCGGAACGACGGCAAAGGACAAGACCACTGAGTTAGTTTCCCGGAGGGGTGAGCCAATGTAAAATTAACTTGGAACTTCGAGCGCGAGAAGACTATGTCACTGCGCTAGAACCACACTGTACGCTGAACCGTACTTTCGCGGCTTAATGGATGCGTTTCTTACTGGCTTTGGACCGCGCCCGCACAGTCGGCGTGGCAGGGTCATCTGGTTGAAAGCCACAGGGTAAAAAATGTATTTTCTCTGCGTTCTCGATTCCCCCTGTGTGATCGGTGAAGCATGATTCCGTCACTAACTAGGGACTGACCTGAATTCCTGAATAATTATTGGAAACGCGGGCTGTCGCTCTGCACCGCAACTTGAATGGTATCCCGAGCTGTCCAATCGTATCGTCGATCGGCGGATCTCAGATCGTTTGCTTTGTCTCCGGCGATGTGCACACCCCGGACTCGGGAAATGCCATTTACATTAAGTCCACCATGCCCTTTTATGTCATTCCTTTCCGTAATGCCAGCAACCAGTGTTCGATTGATCGATCGATCGCCGTTCCGTTATCTTTTGCTGATCCTCCTTCATCTTGTCACCCTTGTAGTACTAGACTGCTCAAAAGAGAACGGCGTACTACAGTACCAGTAGACAGAGCTACACGGAAACCATACCAGTTGTCAATCTCCATACCACGTCATAAAGACGACATCATCTTAGGATACTCTTCTCCGCCGAGTGCACACCTCTAATGATCAAGGAGCAGACTAACTTGGTTTGTTGGTCCACGCTGGAACCGTACTTCTGTGTCCGGCCCGTCTTTACCGATACTGCCCTCCCTGACTCTTTGTACATAGCATCGGTGCATTCATTTTAAGTTCCACAGCGTAACCCTTTACGCAAGGGTGGGATAGATCTGAGATATCGCCTCGACGCGGCACCGCTGATGCCTCTGCGGTCTGACACAATGCATCATCGTAGCGAGGAAGCTATACCATATCGGTAAGTGTAAGGACGGCTTACCGAGAGGTGACCTTCCCTGCCCAATTTACAAATCACATACCGCACCTGGAGCAAAAACTGTCTTCTGTTCGGCGCCGTATGAATCGATGAAAGTCCACCTGGGAACTGTTCTCTCACTAGAACTCTGCGGTTAGCGAACGTGAAATATTTTCGTCATGCCAAATTCTTCGATCGCAAAACACCACAGAGCGATCAACAGAGACTTGTCCAATAAGTCGATTTGTATCCGCTGGACGATGGCCTATCAAGAAGAATTCCAAGTCAGCGTCGATTCATGGACCTGGTAAGAACAATAGATCGGTGAGTTCCTCATATATTCAGATACACATCCGCGGGAGCGATACCGATACTCCGACAAAGTTTCACTGGGAAGCTCTGCTAATATAGAGTGAGAATGAAGCGCTAACCTTCAAGCTCCAATCTTGTGCTCAGCGTCGGTGTTGACGCTTGGCGAAAAAAGAACTCTGTGCTGAGCCCGCGAGTCCACGAAGTCAAACATTTGAGTGGAGAAGCTGAGTGATGATAACGAAACTGGAACATAGTCATTCGGCGAACTACCTGTTGCAATGCCATTCGTAGATTCAACGTGGTATTTGAGCTCTTGGTAACGCGCTGTTATCAGGACGAATCAGTTGTGAGATTGAGCACGTAACCAGCACGCCGTGAATGGCTACTCTTATTGACTCGACCTGGAAACAACACTTCTAACCCCCGAAGAAGCACAGACGCAGCTTCATTTGTTGTGTCTGTCCTTGCATATTGTTTTTTTTTCCACCGATTCCTCAGTGTTGTTGTCTGCTGTAAGTTGGCCGGCCCGCTGCCACCGACTCGATGTCAAGCCTTGAAGCTTTGAAGCTTGAGCTTGAAAGCTTGACGCGTTTTGGGGGGGTTTGTAGACCAACCAAGAGTCATGTTCACATCCTGGATCGATGATTGACGTTACAAGATTCAACGTGGCACATGTTGAGGTGGCCCTGATGTCATGTGTTGATGCAAGTCACGGGTAATAGCGGGTCGAATAGGCCGCCTTGTCAACATCACGCCCAGTGAGCGGCGCTCGCTGCCTTTACCGCCCTTGCCCTTCGCTCCCTTCCTCCCCCCCTCCATCACTGAAGTTGTTTTCGAGGTCATGACTTCCTCGAGGCCAGAGAGTCAGGCAGAGTCTCTTGGCATGGTGCCAGGCACTCCTTTGCAAGACGCCCAGCTCTTAGAGCCTCCGAGAGTTTCCTATCTCGCACAGACGCCCGAGTTGACAGAGTCGTACCGTGGTTCGGTGGCCATCCAGTCCGCGGAAAACTCATCGCCTCTCCTTCCCGAATACGAAAAAGGAGCTTTTGTCGATTCCGAACAGCCGAAGCCTGCTTCTTTTGCAAAGAAGCGTCCGATCTTTAGTCGTCCTTTGTTCTGGTTCGTCGCGCTTGCGATTTTGGCAATTGTTGTTTTGGCGGTCATCCTTCCTGTCTACTTCGTTGTCATCAAACCTCATCAAACCAATTCGGCCACCAGTCCGACATCCGGCGGCAGTGGATCCAGTGGATCTCCATCTCCACCTCCGACAGGTGCTAGCCCGACGACCAGTGGCGGGAACGGTTCGCTTGTTACGACGTCTGATGGCACAAAATTCACGTATATCAATCCTTTCGGTGGCTTCTGTAAGTTTCCAATTCTTTTCTCCAGCTTCTAGTTACTTGCACCACAGGCATAGAATTTGTAATCGTTTTTCAAAGCATTGTTGCTGTCCATGGTGTCATGACCGTCTTGCTAGCTAGCCCGTATGCGGGACAAAGTACTCGCCTTTCTAACGTTCACCCACCCTGGTGTCACTTCATTTCATTGTTTATATATTTTCTCATTTCGATTATCGCCATTACATCGTCATTTTGTTTCATTCCGAGTCTCCGCGCATCGACATGATTGGGGGTGCTTGACTGACACACTCTTGTCTTCGTTTCCCTTCATAGGGGTAGATGATCCACAAGATCCGTTCAATAACAATGCCCAACCGAACTCATGGACACCACCATTAAACACGAGTTGGAATTGGGGTCAAGACAGCGTTTATGGGTGGGTAGTCGAGCCTCGTGTCAAGTTTCATCATGGATAACATAATTCATAGTGTTAATTTGGGAGGATTATTTGTTCTCGAGCCTTTCATTTCCCCTGCACTCTTTCAGAAATACCCTTCCGCGATAGACGAATGGACTCTAAGTGAACTTATGGCTGCCGATACTGCCAGTGGAGGACTGAACCAAATCGAGGACCATTACAAATCGTTCATCGTAAGCAACAATCATCCCCCTTGACTGATGTAATAATGGCAGCCATTCGCTTGACAGACGGAACAAGATATTGCGGAGATTGCTGGTGCTGGATTGAACTGGATACGCCTACCTATACCATTTTGGGCGATCGAGAAGTGGGATTTTGAGCCTTTCTTGGATAAAGTCTGTTGGCCGTAGGTGCTTCCCGGTATCATTTGTATTCATTTTTGTTGATCCGTCGCGTCAGTTACATCCTGCGCGTCTTGCAGTGGGCCCGGAAATATGGTATTAGAGTAAATCTGGACCTTCACACCATCCCTGGTTCGCAAAACGGTGAGGTTGCATCTCGCACTAGTCCGCATATGTGCCTTACCAACATTTCATTTCCAAAATAAAGGTTACAACCATTCTGGAAAGGAGGGCAACATCAACTTCCTCAACGGTGTCATGGGCCTTGCTAATGCCGAACGCGCACTGGGCTATATCAGGGTAATTGCCGAGTTCATTTCGCAGCCTGAGTGGCAGCCTGTTGTTGCTGTTTTCAGCATCGTCAACGAGCCTCTTGTGTCAACCATTGGCATGGACCAGATCACATCTTTGTAAGTCGCCAAATAACTCTTTGTTATTTGCACGCAGAATTTGAATATGATTTTCCTCTAGCTACTTGCAGGCTTATGAGATTATTCGTAACATAACGGGCGTGGGTGCAGGACATGGTGCCTACATCGCCATCCACGACGGCTTCCAGGGCTTGCCGAACTGGGCAGGCTTCTTGCAGGGCTCGGATCGTATTATCATTGATACCCACCCTTACTTTGCATTCGATGGCGGCTCCAATACCGAACCCATTGCCATTGGAACTGGTCTTCAAGCTGGTGGTCAATGGCCACAGATGGCGTGTAATGCATGGGCAGGCGGCATGCGTGCCAGGTAATCTCGATCGATCGATCGCCCCTACATGGTTCTGATGCCTGTCCGTTTATAGTCAAACTGCCTTTGGAGTGACCGTTGCGGGTGAATTCAGCAACGGTTTCAATCAGTGTGGACTCTTCCTCACGGGGACAACTGGCACAGCAAGCTTCGGACCTTCGTGCTCGTTATTCATGGACGCCTCGCAGTGGAATCAGACGATGATAGATGGACTCATGGAATTCAGTCTAGCCTCCATGGACGCACTTCAAAACTGGTTTTACTGGACTTGGAAGGTTCGGAGATTTCGCACCATTCAATGTGATCAAACAATTTGACATGACGGCCTTGTACAGATCGGAAATTCCTCTACTACCAACACGGTAGAAGCACCCCTCTGGTCTTACCAGCTTGGTCTGCAGGGTGGATGGATCCCCAAGGACCCGCGCACTGCGCTTGGTACTTGTATAGCCCTGGGTGTTTCTCCCCAACCCTTTGATGGTCAGTACGCGTCGTGGCAGACAGGTGGTGCTGGCGCAGGGGTCATCGCCGCTACCTCCATTGCGGCAAATCCATTCCCCCCTGCGTCCTTGAGTGGTGTGCCACCGGGGGCAAACCAAGCCCTTCTTCCCACTTACACGTCGACGAGCGCAGTACCCACACTCCCTCCGCCAACGTTCACCCCGAAACCGACCGTCAGCGTCGGGAACGGGTGGTACGACTCAGCCGATACAGGGCTTGCGCCGACGATGGTGCAGGGGTGCAGTTACCCCAATGCCTGGGATGCTATTGGGAGCCCAATGCCGACAGCGCTCTGTCCGCCTGGGCCTGTTACCGTAGGCGCTAGTACTAGTACTAGTAAAGCAGTCATCACCACGACGCCGCCTACGTCCATACCCACCACACCTGCGTCCATACCCACAGCACGATGATTCGTCTTTCCACCCTTGTGTCAAGCATGGTTTCCCGAGGTAAATCTCGTGATACCATAACACGGATACTCATGTAATACATTATTGACGCCTGATGTTGTTTTCGCAATCTTGGACATGTGGAACGACGGACAGACTTTTGCTTTTCTAGTTTGCTCCGCTTGTGCTTTGTTTTCTTCTCGTTGGTTTGTTGTCCTCTTTCATCTTCACTCGTTAGTGGTATGAATTTCACTGATTTCTGACCACTCCATGTATTTCGCTGCCGGAGTCCACCGACTCAATCCGTCAGGGTCGTTCGCGTGCTACCACTTCCCCTGCTTCAAATTTACCCACCGCTCCATCACTATGGTTGTGTTGAACACACATCTTTCCCAGGTGTTCAGCTTCATACGTGGCTCCATCGTGGCCACGGTGAACTCGCCTACTAATAATTCTTGATGCCTTCATATGGTGGCGAGAACCGAGGGCTCGTTCCATTTTTTTTCCTGATGTGACACCGTTATTGCTCGCGAAGCCCAGACACAGCATTAGAGGTTGTTGCTTCCCCGATGAGTCTGATGGACACCTTCGCGACCTGTTTCGTAAGCCTTTGTGCTTGCTCGAGTCTTTTATCAAATTCAGGTATGCTCCCTTCACCTTCCTCTGTGTGCTTGTAATTCACTTTGTCTGGTTGCCATGAATGAAGTTCTTTCATTTGCAGGATATAGCGATCGGAGGCTCGCTACCTAGTGTGCAACTTGCAGGCGCAAGAATCATCTTCAAATCTCTAACCCCCATACACATTTGATCCAATATTAAGGTGCGTGAGATCGAGTGAGAGCCTACCGCTTGGTCTCACCACATCACGGCAGCATGGCATGGGAACTCCCCCCTTTTTCGACCGGTCTTCCTACTTACCGCTGGTTGCGCGGCGAAACTGGTGGCAGGAGCATGTCCAAGATTGGCCGGCTGCCTGAACACGAGTGGGGGACGAATTCCCACATGTTCTTTGACGTCGACAAATTTTCTTCACAAATTTTCCGTCTCTGACCCAACTTGTGGGGTGTTAGAATTTGGTCGCCGGCTTCGAGATTGATTAATAGATCGCAGGGTGTCAGGGTGAGTGATACATATGTTTGTCAACTCGCTTCCTAGCTTGAAAGCACGTTCTGAGTCCTGTCGCCAGGCTTTGTTCTCGTGCATGAGACGCTGGTATGGGCCATCTTTTCCAAAATCAGAGGCTTCGAACCTCATCATCCAGTCAAAACTTTTTTCACAGAGCCAGACAGAATCTGGTAAATGCACGGCGCGTCAGGAAACGGTACAAAACTCGTGGTAGAGATTCGGGGGGAAATGATCCATCAGTCGGCGGTTACTTCTTACCAATAATTCAAGATGAAAGACAGGGTATCCCCCTCCGTAATTGGCTGCCACATTGTACTCGGCAGTTTTCGCCTTCCATTCCCAGAGCATGCTTATCGAGATACCGTGCGTGCGTCCGCTTATTATTTTGCTGAATGAGTGGGTACGTGATTTATTAAAAGAGGCCTCGGAGAAGGGCGCATACGCATGTTGGACGGTGTTGTTTCTCGCCTCAGCCCATGCCCCCATTGACAACCTCAGGGACTGAGCCGCAGCTTTATGCCTTCCCTGAGTTCTTTCTCAGCAGGTTACAGTGTCCCTCGTCTTGAGAGATCCCCTAGACCCCCACAGACAATACTTTTTCCTCCTCGGCTGGACCGACACTCTCTTTCAGAGATATTGATACCCCCCTCGCTTGTCGACAGATCCTCGTCGCGACGACTGTCTCACAACCGCACAACTGTCTTCTCCATCAAAAGAGGATAGTTGCCCGGCGCGCCCTTTCTGCTTGCCTGAGGCGTTCCCTACCGTCTCCGTGATGTCCCCCCCGGCCTCATTCCATGTGCCACCTCGACGTTCTCACCCGCCTCATCACTCTGACTTCCCTCCCGAAGTCCCTGACACCCCTGCGACACACTGTTCTCCGTCACGCGCCGACACTACCCCCCCTAGCATGTCTAGACTCTAGTCCGCACAGAGTAGTGTCCTACTCACATCATGGAGACATACATCATTCTACACAGCTAGCCACGGCGCCTGCGTCAAGGGCGTTGACAGCTGTCACTTCACAGAGTGACCCCCTCTTTAGGACACCTTTTTCTTGCCACAAGGCGGTCTGACATGAGAATTTTCTCCGCCGTGGTTTGCGCTGTTCGTCCAGAGCCTCGGCCCTCTGACGACCAGAGGAGTAGACGGTGTCAAATTGCCGTTGTCAGCAGCCTGGTAAGTGGGTGACTGAAAGCGCCTCTCAAAACCTCTTAAAGATTTGACAGAGGCTCCAACTAGGCTCCACCGTTTTGTCCTCACCGGCACCCGTCAAGGCTGTCTGCCACCTTGAGCTAACGCTCTTGGGGTACTTACGGCCGTCAAGCTGCCAATCCACGATTAACAGGCTCCATCGTTCGCTCCGGATCATTATTGAGGATTTTTACACAATTGATGAACTTATCGATATGGATCTCTCAGGAATCACTGGTGGCGATCTCGTCATGACCTGTAGGATCTTATCCGGCTTCTCACTGTGTGTCCTTCCATGAACCTGGGAGCATATTTGTTCAGAATTTCTATTCAATTGCAGGAAGATAACAGACAAGGAGCATTCTACTTAGGTACCGGCAGCGCTTAAGAACAACAGCCGCAACGCACAGTTGCGGTCACCGCTTTATTTTCGGGTCCGAACTCGCTGTTGCCAAACATTTGGGCAACGTTGTCCGGTTCACATTGGCCCGGGTTAACAGCACACCGCCTGGGAATTCAATCCCAGTAACTCAGCAGAATGGAGAATCAGCGATTATCCGTTGCTTGGATCGATCAATGCATCGCGCTCTTCTATGATGCTCAGCCTTGCCAGTGCTCCGCATTACTTTCGCCAACGTTGTGAGCTCGGTACTGATGGCGTACTACGCTGGAGCTGATCCCTCCAGGCCTGAAATACACTACGCTGGTTCCCCAAAAACTTGAACCAGCACCCTCAACTCTCAGTCAGCTGAATCCGTTCGAGGGATTGAAAGGAATATCCATTGTGACATTTCCTTGAACGTTGGGTGCTTGACGTTGAATGCTGGTGTCGCTCCTTCGGTTGTCTTCAGTTAGGCTCTTAGCCTCAGAACTCAACGTCTCGCAAACGCCCGTGTGAGAGAGGAAGTCACATATTGAAATTATGCAAGTAAGCTAGATACAGTATTGCGGCTTGGCTAAAAGACACTACGCCAGTTGTTGCTGGGTTGGACGAGGCTTGAACGAACGAAGAGTCAAGGATCCATCTCACCTCGCTTCCCTTCTGCCCACTGGATGATACGTGCGAATCTGGGACATCAAGGACTCGGGTTAATTGTACTTAAGTTCCTCCAAATCAAGTCAGTTGAATTAAAGAAAAACGGTCAAGAAAGCAACGACACGACGAAACGAATGGGAATACATACTGAAGCACATACCCTACATATAA
The DNA here is from genome assembly GCA_038093975.1 of Chalciporus piperatus. Taxonomy (NCBI): domain Eukaryota; kingdom Fungi; phylum Basidiomycota; class Agaricomycetes; order Boletales; family Boletaceae; genus Chalciporus; species Chalciporus piperatus. The sequence continues at coordinate 41,920 of JBBPTG010000085.1, forward strand.
AGTTACTCAATACTCGACCGCATCCTCGTCATCAGCGTGCAAGCCACCAGAGTCATCTTTCCGTTCAGTCTCTGCGGACTCTGGTTCGGGTCTAGGCTCTTCGTCCACTTCCATGTCAGCGTCTGGCTGAGGTGCCGGCTCACGCTTGGGTTCTTGGGTCTCCTCGGCCATTTCCTTGTCCTCACCCTCAACCTCGACTTTAATGGTTTCCTCACGCTCCTTTTTGCGACGGGCGTCCTCCTCTGCGACCTTCTGTCGGTGCTGCTTGATCTCTTCGATACCAACAGTTCTCTCTTCGCGGAAGGTTATCCACTCCTTTTCAGCCGCCTCGGTAACCTGTCAATTGAAGGAATCACAATTTACTCGGCAAGCGTTCAATGGGATAAGTGGACCAACGCACCTCTGCCTTTCGCTGTGCGAGGAAAGCCTCTTGGGCAAGGGTTAGGACAACTGGAAGGTAATACAGGGGTGGAGGGTGAGAGCGTGAGGGTGGTGCAAGCGGGCTTGTGGATGGGGGTGGCGGAGTCGGGTCGGTCGACGGGATGACGTCGGATGTTAACAAGAAATTGCTTAATAGCGGAAGTCGGACACGTCGAAGCTTGTACTGGACCAGTGAATTTCACAAGTTAGCGGGTGAGAAAGACGGGGGAACGGATGTGTACGCACAATCGAGTCTTTGAGCTGAAGCTCTTCTTCTTTCCTGTTGGCGATGTTTTTGTCTTTCTTGGCTTCTTCTGCTCGCCTGACGGTGTCAGTCTCTTTGCGTAGCTTAGTCTGTAGTCTCTGTTCAATCAACTGTCGTTTTTTTGCCTGAGAGGTCGACTGTCAATGTAATGCCTAGTGTAGGTATATGGCGAGGCATACCGCTTCGCTCGCGTTTCTCTCCTTGTCTTCAATCTTGGCCTTGTTCAACGTGCCGAGTACTAAACCAAACATGCTTTTACCACGTCTGCGTTCACTGGATGGGACGGTAAGGTCAATCTTTGGTCGTTTCTTGTTGGCGTTGGCCATCGCTGCCGGAGCTGTCGGTGGTTCGTGCATCTTCGCATCCTTAGAGTCTACCTGAACGTCTTGACCAGATCTGTGGGATAGACAGCGGACTCTGGTAAGTACAACCTGTATACGATGGTGGGTACGAGGACTGACTCTTCCACAGACATGGCTCGTCCTTTTTATCTCTTGGGTGTCGAGTGTTCGCGAGGCAGGTGGGGGAAAGGGAAGATTAGGTAATCACTGTTAATCAACTTCGGTAATTGGGTAACGGCACAGCCACTACCATCCAGCTCATCGGGAGGACCATCAGAGTGCAGGTACTATGCCTCCCAAAGCTGCAAACGTAGCCGGCCACGTAGCCGTCAAGGCGAATCCAAACAGAAAGGGCGGCGCTGCTGTCATCCAACCGCGGAAGAAACAGCCAGTTCCGCTGGAAGAACGTCTAAAACGACTGTTCACGTCCTTATGCACGCAAATTGAAGGTGGTCATTTCGCCAATGCCATCAGGACGTGTAATAAGAGCAAGTCGTCTCGTTTCATCACCATTCAGGACTCAATAACACATGCAGCGTGTATCCAGTTCTTCGATTGCACCCTGCCGATAAGGATGCACAACAGACCAAATTGTTCCTGCTTCTTCAGACGGAACAGTACGACGCAGCCTTGTCTCTCATAGCCGAAGTAACAAGTGATCATGGTGTGGACTACATGTTCGAAGAGGCTTATGCCATGTACCGCCTCCAACGGGAGGAGGAGGCAACCATTGCCCTCCGTAAAATCAAAGGAACCGAGAAAGATCACCGAGGAGTACAGCATCTTGAGGCTCAGCTGGTATGTACGAATCGTAGCTTCATGGCTTCTTTATAAGAGATCGACGTGGAATGTCAACAGGCTTATCGCCAAGGCTCATACCAGGCTACCCTTGAGCTCTACAACGAATTACTTGAAACCGCCGATCCTGTACGTTCCCGCACCCACACCGAACGCCAACACTAATGATTTGACCGTCTTCAGCAATCGGAGGAATATTCTGATGTTCTGACGAACCTCACTGCCTCGCAGAAGCACCTCGACTTTATCAACACAGGCTTTCTGCATGCTCTCGATGCATTACCATCTTCAATCACTTCTACGATCGAGACGTCCCCACCGCCATCCATTCAGGCCACAGTGCCTCTCGCTTCCACAAGTGCTGCAGTGACTCAGCAGACCCCTGACGAACCTGCGGTGGCCAACAGGGTGAAGAAAGTGCGAATGAAACGTGTGCCAAAGGGTGTAACCCCTGGTGTCACGCCTCCACCTGACCCAGAACGGTGGTTGAAGAAGAGTGAGAGATCGTCGTTTGGGCAAAGCGGCAAGAAGCGGCGCGGTGGAGGAGGAGCAACGCAGGGCGTCGTTCTCGAGAACACCCCAGCTCAGAGTCACGGCGGGAAATCTGGTGGAGGGGCTTCGCACGGTAAGGGAAAGAAAAAGAAGTAAATTAGCGGAACGTGTGAGATGGATTACCTGCCTTCGTCTTTCCGACGCACTGTTAATTGTCTTCTCTTTACTTTCCTCTGCCTGACCCATCAGGCGAGATTGCGCTCTGGCGCCGCAGGTCGCCGGGTGATCTCTAATCCAACCGCGCTACACCCATAATGTATACCACGTGGCACATCAACTCGTGATGCTAGTCTTCCAACCGTACTGCCCTCTTCGAGGAGCTCTTCGACTTCGAGCACTTCGACGGACCTGAGCGAACCATTCCTCGTCATCGCAGCAGCATTCGCTCCAGACAGGAAAACTGGCATCCACGAGCGCTTTTCGCACTTCGAGTGGCTAAATTGTTCCGTCTGACGCGTGTTCTCAACGAGGTTGTTGACGGTATTTCATACGTTCCTCGGCTTCAGCACTCATTAATAATTATGATGATCCTTGCAACACGTGGCCACTGGGTGAGTGCATACCTGACTTTCTGATGCGGGTCACCCAGAATCCAGGTCTCGCCAACGGAAAACCGGCGTATGTGCGATCATTCTGCCTCCCGAGACCATTGTGACACTATACTAATCCAGGAAGTGTGCCACCGTCCGCGTCATGTCTACAACCTGCCATGCGTTTCGTGACCGGACTTTTGCCACCGCATTCATTCTACAGACGAATACCGGTCCACCTGCGCAGAAAAGCAATGGATGTTCAAGATGGAAGAAAGCGGCCTCGCGTTGTCCTGAAAGCGCTTCCAGGCCCCAATGTGACTCACGAAACGTGCCGGTAGCTTCTCGTTTGGTCCGCAACGCGCACCCCTGAAGCTAGTCGGTTTAGCTTGCCATGCGTCCACCATGCGATCTCCGCGACTCTGATGCATTATAAGACCTTCGAAGCCAACCTCTCCTTTCTTCTCCATCAGCATCTGTGTGTTGCACTTCACTCCTAGCCACTCCTCGAAGCAAGATCTCTCAATCATCATGACTGACGTTCTCGGTGTCGTCGTTATTGCCCGCAACGGTGACCGGTTCCACTTCCACCAGGATCCCGTCAACTATGAGCCCGCCTTCACCGAGAGCACTCCTCTCGGCGCGGTAAGTACAATTCAGCGTTTCCCGCTTCGATCCTTGCTCATGTAACACAACAGTCCGAGTCGTTCCAGCTCGGTCACTTCCTTCGCTCGGTCTACTTCGAGAGCTCTTCCCCGTCCTACATTTCCGGAATGAAAGGCGACCTCGTCGACACCCACGAGCTCCACGTTCACGCTAAGGCTGGCGGTGAGGGCCCTGTCATCTTCGACTCGGCCATTGCTCTTCTTCAGGGGCTTTTCCCTCCTAACCCCAAGAACAAGATCACCCTCGCCAACGAGACGACGATCATCGCTCCTCTCGGTGGATACCAATACGTCCCCATCGAGACCGTTGAGCCCTCCAACGACCGCTCTCTTGAGCCCTGGACCGACTGCCCGGTATGTGTCTGGCCACGACCTAATATGGATGCGAAATTGATCCGTGTGTGACACGTGGCGTTTTGACAGGCTTTCGAAGAACACGTCGCCAACGTTTACTCTTCCTCCGAATTCAAGGCCACCGCAAAGGCTGCTCAGCAATTCTTTGGTTCCGTTCGTGACTATGTTTTCGGCCGCGCTACGACTTTGGAGAACGCATGGAACATCTACGACTACATGAACACGGAATTGATCCACAACAAGACCTACGCTCACCGTCTTCCCCCCACTCTCATCGAACAGGCCCATGGCTATGCTAACTTCCACGAGAACGCTATATTCTCTGAGAAGGACATCGGTGGTATCGGTAACTGTAAGTCGATCATTTCATGATTCTAACACTGGTCCTTGGAACTGATGACAACTCGTGTACAGTGGCTGGTCGCACTATCCTCCACCCGGTCCTCACTGCACTTCAGCGCATTGCATTCAACGGCGACCCTCTTCACTTCCTCTTGATCGAGACCTCCTACCAGCCTTTCATTTCCCTCTTCCACATGTTTGAGATGGTCAAGGAGAACCCCGAGCTTGCTAGCATTCGTGAGTAATCGTGCCACCCTAGTACAATCTTGATATCCTCGAAGACTGACTCCCAAACTCCACACAGCCAACTACGCATCTGCATTTGCCATCGAGCTCCGCCGTGGACCTCCCCCTGAGGACCGCGACTTCGTGAGGATCAAGTTCAAGAACGGCACCAACGACAACTTCCAGACCTACCACGCCTTCGGCCACCAGACGGATATCCCCGTCACCGAGTTCATCTACAGGCTTGAGGTACGTTTATTCGGAGCTATACCGAGACTCGTTGTTGCTAACTTGGCATCGCCCCTGTAGAACTACGCCATCACTTCTCAAAAGCAGTGGGCTGCTACCTGCGGTGCTGGCTTCGGTAACCCATACCTCCACATCGGCTCTCAGACTGGTGCCACCTCGACCGTATTCGCTGCCTGCGCTGCCATCCTCTTCGTCGGTGCCTTCGCTCTCGCCAAGTACATCAAGCGTTCCCGCGCTGCCAAGAAGCAGTACATCCGTCTTGGTGACGACGAGGTGAGTTCACATTCAAGTCATGATTACAACAACTATGGGTCTACCACCATCGCGAACGTCAGCGCATTCCCTAGATGCTCGATTGGGAGTTTCCAGCAATATGACTGACACACACACTTCCAGGCTCGCGTCCCCGCTCAACAAGCCGCACCCATGACCGAGAAGGGCCGTGTCCCCTTCTAAACATCTAGCTTGGTGGATCGATATAGAACAGGTTGGCTAATGATATATGTTATGTTTGTTCTCTGAATACGTTCCGGTTCACGCTCGCATTGTTTTGCACGGATATTTGTTGTTACTCTTTCTTGTTTGTGTCTCGTCTCGTCTTGTATCATCCCTTTGCATGTCTGTAGATTGTGTACATGGGGCTGGTCCCCTTCTTGCAATCATTTTTTCCCTCTCACATCTCACGTCTCACACTAGAACTTGGTTCATCCTCTCACCGAATGGCCTTGAGGTCGACAGGCATTATTGCACTATGACTTATTTTGTTCATCCAAAACGTTGCGGAAGGCATAAGTGTTCAATATTTACAGCGGCAGGGAGAACGGTGATGTAATGATGACATTTTGTCATGCCACCTGTCTCAAGTTCGGACCGATCGTGGATCATGACTTTGTGGTCGAACATGCGATATGTTACTCCTCAGGCCAAAGTCGTACATATAGCATGTAAACGAATTAGAAGCAACGACTCGCCGGTGTTGAGGTCTTAATTTCCGTAAGGAGACGTTGTCGCACTTGAGATTTTATTTTTCAACGACAATGGGAAGGGGCGTGTCAATCAATGAATGGATGAGTTGGTCATATTGATCAACGGCAACTTGGTCAAGGGAGGCTCCACAACATCGTTGCTGATTCTAGCCGGCCTTGTTTTACATCCAGAAGAGATCTGTCATGTTTGAGATCTGTCCTTTGGCGAGGTGGAGGGAAGGCGGAGAATATCGCGCTTTTTGATGATGGTTTCAAGCTCAAGGTTAAGTTTCCCCGAACCTCCGAGTTTGGGGGGTGGGATGGGATTGACTGCCGAAGAAATGTCAGTGAAAGATGAATATTTCCAATCCGCTAACTCCTACCCGTACTTCTGTTCGGGGTCATCGTGAACGTTGCGTTGTGCACGAAGCTCAAGAAAACAAAAGGTGGAATGAATCGAGAACAATACCATATCGTAAGCCAGACGACTCACAGGGTGTCTTACTAACTCACGCTCAGCAGGGCGAATGAATACCTCACCTTGAGATCGAAAAGGACATGCACTCGTACGGTGACCGACCGCATTGATACTTTACTCCTCTTTCACTTGGCGGCTGTGTTCCGCGACACCGGTACCTCGGGCTATAAATCCATGGGGTTCGCCCTTGGAGTGCGTGCGTCGCAAGCCTTGCGTATCAGGCGGCCGCAAATGCTGCTCAATTCACTACCAAACCCATACCATAAGGGAAAGGTTCCCATGATAACCCAAAGGTTCGACAGGAGCGCAGGAGAGGACCGCGCCTGAAGGCTCAATACATGAGCATGAGCGCCTTTGAAGATGAACGATTGGTGAGTAAGTGTCCTGAACAGAGGGGATGATAAACTCGTCAAACATTAGGCTCGTAAACCATGCCCGAGATGTGCAATATATAATAGTACATCCTTACTTACACCCTATCTTTAGCAATGGAAAGAATTTGGTCTTGGGGATTGCCACTACGCTCGCTGAGCAAACTGGTCGTTCCATCGTTATCTACAGATTCTGATGGACGAGTCAACACCTTACATCTATCGAGATACGGAGAGCTTGAACATACCATCGAGTCATTACTGCGAGGAGGGCTCAACGATCAATCGCACGATTGAGAGAGGCGGGATCGGTCTGAGATGGTGATGGTGAGAACACCTCGTGAAGAGGTCGGGAGCGATTGTGCGCGCTTAGGAAACGTTGCATAGCAGAAACTACGTTGTCCGACGAAGGCCGCTCATCGATGGACGACCAGCAACGTTGTATGAAAGCCCAATGTCGGTCCTCTATTGGCCTCGAATCTGGTCTGCCGGGCTTTTGACCCCTTGCCAAGCGCAGTACGACCGCGGCGTCCTCTCGGACTTCAGACCACGGTTGTTTGCCAGATAGCACCTACGTGTGATTGGGAGCCGTGTCGAGTGTTCGCGCATGAGGTGCTTACCTGGAGAGTGATACAGCCGAATGAGTAGATGTCGCTCTTGGGCGTCCTTTGGTACGTCTCCTCGACTTGTTCTGGCGCGGTCCACCGTAATGCACCCGGCCGTGAAGTGGACCTCTGGAGGTAGGCCAAAGCGTCGGGTAGGCCTCCCACGAAAGAAGAGTAGCCAAAATCCGCTAAACGTGCAGTGAAATACCCATCGAGAAGCACATTATTCTGCACATATTTTCAGCCAAAAAATGCACATAAAGAGCCCATTAACAACAGATTCCTACGCACGCAGTTGAGGTCACCATGAGTAATTGGTGTGTCGGGGAAGGAATGCACTTGGCATGGTGTCACCAACCCAACTTTTGTGACACCAAGAACGAAGACGTACAATAATCGAGTCCGTTGGCTATGTCCGAGACCTACCACATGGTATACAAGTCAGAGAATGCAAGAATAAGATAATTTGAGATCAACACACCAACTGGAGTCTATGCACGATACTGAGTTCATGATCATGACTCGCAAGGAATTTTTGAAGACTGCCAATTGGCATCCATAAAGATACCAGTGAAATTGCACCTTGCATCCCGAAACCGGTCGCAGTACCAAGGAATGGCACAATGTTGCCATGTTCCAATCGTTTCCAAATGCCCAGTTCTCGACGGAGCATCTGAGGTTTACTTTAGCGCAACTTTAACTACTGGGAAACTAACCGTTCGATTACCTTGTCATAGTCAGCACCCCCTTCTTCGTGTGTGAAAGTGAACCGCAAAGCTTTCACAGCAACCTGCGGAAGGATGATTAAGCAGAGAAGAGACTCATCATCATCGACTCCGTGACGAACCTCTCTGACGCCCAAAGGGCTGTTGTAATGACACTTATAGACATCGCCGAAGCTCCCTCCGTCGTGATATCGCTCGTCCAGCTTGACGATATAACTCGTAAGATCCGTTGGTACTGTGTGTAAATGAGGGTCACTTCGGTCTTTCTGGGACGACGCAGCGAGTGGAGAAGTCGATTCTCTAGATGGAATGGCATGTCGTATTCTGGGCGCAGTTGAGGATAAAGAGTTGGTAGTCGGAGAAACAACAACTTGTGACGGATGGGTGGGAGTGGAGACGATGGGACGTGGGTTGGATATTTCGGACGATGTCGGTGGACGATGAACTTTGATTGGCTGTGGAAACGGGTTAAAGTGGTGCATTAAGGGAGCTAAATGACACGGTTACCCGATTCGCAGCATCGTCCCACCAGGGAACACGCCACAAGGAGACTTTGTTGTCATCTCCTGCAGATGCCGCGAACTCTCCGGATGGGGAGAAGGTAACTGTACACATGATCTTTTCGTGTCGCCGTGAGTGTTCGATGGGACGACTAGAAGTTGTATCCCAGAATTGAATGGTTCCGTCAAACGACCCACTTGCAAGTTTCGTTCCATCTGAAGATAGGGAAAGGGAGAGAATGTAGCTTGTATGAGCTGTCCATGGCCGTCCGATTTGTTTTCCCGTTGCTGAATTCCAACACCGTATCGTTTGGTCGTGTGAGGCAGAGTAGAGTTTGCTGCCATCACGGGCCCATACCACAGAGTAGACCCAACTCTCGTGTCCATTGAGTTCAAGGACGAATCTACCGCTGCCAACGTCATAGATTCGAATGAGACCATCGATCCCACATGCGAGTTTATATCCCTGGGGGGAAAACGCAAGCGAGGTAGCTTCGCAACCAAGCTCGAGCTTGCGTTCCATTCGTCCATTGTTCATTTCGCGAATGACGACGGTCCTGGAGCCAAATGTCACGAGTCGATCATCCGATGAAATGGCGATGTTGGGGTAGTCCTCTGTATGCGTCCATTCCTTGACGAGTTTGTGCGATTGGACATCCCATACAGTGATTCTCCCACTATCGTCACCACTAACTATCCTCCTGCCATCGCTCGTTACAGCAAGGCTAAAGATAGCGTTGCTGTGAATGAGGGTCGTCCCTTCTTGCCTATGATTTCCATCCCATATCCTGACGCTCTTGTCATAAGAACCAGTCACTAGACGTTGGCTCCCGGGGAGATAGGCTATCCTGCTGACCGTATCCTCGTGGCCAGAAATTGTGTGGATTGGTTGAAGATCGCATCGGCCAGATTGATCCGTTGCGTTTGACATGGCCATACTACCATGACAGGGTTGGTGGTAGTAGGCCTCTGCGAGAGTGTGCAGCGACCTGGAAAGATGGGTGGGAATTTGGAAGAAGAGCTCCGTCTAATTAAGCGCCCAATTCACTTCCTTCAAGTTGCTCACATCATTCCCCCTCGATACCGGCGTGACACCACCGCTTTAAATGTAGACGAAGACGATCTTGAAGTTACCGTAGCAATTGTTTGGTCCATTCACTGGCAACTTTTCGAGTCAGGCCCTTGATAGATCATGACGACTTCTGCTAAAGACTCAGGCTCCAATTCATGTTCAGTGTACGTCGCGTATGCATATGGAACTGCGATGCGCCTCTCGATCTCTCTATTTCCTCTCAGGGATATATTGAAGCCTGAGGCTGATTGACTCTCGGATCCTGCTGATAGGATCAAACATAAGTAGGATGGTGTCAGATGATCGATGATATGTTCTATGATCAGCAGTTTGTCCTGATGAAAGTATGTCGGTGTACAGTAATTACGAACGAGACGTAGGATGAATATCCTGTTGGATGCGCCGCCTTTTGTGCGAGTTTCCTGTGTACTCGTCCGCTGTGGATTCCAGTTCAGGTTCCCAATGACGCGTATTGTCCTCGCTAGGAACGAGCAGGTTACGAAACTGTAGGAGGGTCAAAGGGATGCATGAGCAACGTCAAGATACATACCGGGAAATGAACCTGAGGCAGTGACTAAAGAACGTGGATCAGTCACTCCAACTCTGCGACGTGTGTCAAACGGAATTGCGCACCTGGCGATCGTGGTTTCTCCACCAGGGCACGCGCCATAGCGAGATCGCCTTTCCTAACCCTAACGCAATGAACTCCCCGCAGGGAGAGAAACAGAGAGCTCTCCCCCCGATGTCGTCATGTTGCAGTGGGTCTCCGATAGGATCACCGGAAGCGGTATCCTAGAAACGGACAGTTTTATCCGTCGATATACTTGCAAGCTTTGTCCCGTCCAGGGAGAGGGAAATGGAAATGGAACGAATCCAGTTTGTATGTCCTATCCACGGTTTTCCGATCTGTTTCCCTGATCCTGCATCCCAACAGCGGATTGTGTTGTCTAACGAGGCAGAGTAGAGTGTGCTGCCATCGTGCGACCACACTGGTGCAGCGAAGACTTCCTCCTCATGTCCATAGAGTTCATGGATCAGCTGTCCACTCTCGACATCATAGAGTTTGATAGCAGTGACCTCAGTCGAGAGGTCCCTGACACATACTGCAAGTGTTCTACTATCGGGGGAAAACTGAAGCGAGGTACGAGGCTACGTTGGAGGTTCAAGTTGCGTATGTTGCGTTCCGAGTCGGTTCGTACACCGTTCAACTCCCGAATGACGATGGTCTCTTCATCCAGTGCATAGTACGCAACGAGCCGATCATCTGCTGAGATGGAAAATCGGGGCCACTCGTTCCCTTGCCATTCTTCGACGAGTTTGTGGGTTTCAACATCCCAGATGGCCATTTTCCCGGATTCCCCGCTGCTGACTATCCTCCTGCCATCGTTCGTCACCCCAAAATCCCAGACGAAATCAGTGTGCAACATTGGCATCCCATCTTGTTTAGCACCAACAAGATTCCAGATTCTGATGGCGTTGTCGAGAGAAGAAGTAACCAGTCGTTGGCCCCCAGGAAGGAATGCCACCTTCCAGATCCTACCACAGTGATCGTGGCCAGACAATGTGAGGATAGGCTCGCCAAGGGGCCGGGTTAGCTGTGCCGCGTCATTAGGCATGGAAAGACAAGGTGAGTGAGGGCGCTAGATGATTTCACGAGGAGGAAGTTCAAGATGGGAGGAAGGACGAAGTATTGTCAGCGTCTTGCACGAAGTAAGAGGCTGTGACACAGCATCCCCAACGTGTCGACTTACGGTCTTTGGGCACCACAACACCCACTCGGTGACCGTACAGTAACAAAGCAATATTTTCCCGTGCTGCACGACTGCATCCATTTTCACCTTCCTCGGTACCAACGAGGGCATAGATATGGGATAGGGATGACGACAGGGTAATCGCGGTCTTGATCGACCGACGACCCGAATGCAGTCTCCCCTAGGCAGGCCCAAGAGTCGGATGAAGACAGTCGTTCACCCTTCACTAGGACCCGAATGTAGGTTGTGGATCGGAGGTAAGGCTTCCAGGTGTCAGTTGCAAAGTTGTTTTCCGATCAGATTCAACTCGCACGCTTGTCATGATCAGGGCCCCCCAGCTGGCAGGCTGGTCAATCGTACTCGCATGGTCCAAAATGACGTCCAGAAGGGAACCGGCATGGCAGCCAGAACAAGGTCACGGTACTATCCGAGTCATGGGGGGTGTAATGACAAGCTTCAAGTTTTCAGTCTTTGAAGGTCCATAGTAACTGCTGCCCCAGACACACCCAAGAGTCGGGATCATGAAGACAGTCGTTCACCCTAAATGAGAATACTAACTAAATGCTCTACATACATAATGCAATGAAACAGAGAAAGCAACAAAAAAAAATCCAACAAACGACGAGCAAAGAAAGAAAAAAAAAGACCGTCCTAGTCCCAATCACAAAAAAAATCACGATCACGACAAACGCGCCACCGCGACCCGATCGTCCAAAAGCTTTTTCATCTCCCTCATGATCCTCTGCACCTCGTCCCTCTCCGCTTCCACCAATCTCAACTGCGCCTTCAAGTCCTCCTCTGTCTCCTCGCCCGCGCCCGCGCCCACGCCCACGTCAACGTCAACGTCAACGTCAACATTGGCACCCACGCCAGCCGCGTCACCATCGGCACGTTCCCGCAACATCCTCTCAAGCGCCTCTACTCGATCGGCCAATTGCATCACCTCATCTTCGGCGACCATCTTCTCCTTCATCACGCCCACCACTCTCGCATCGTTCTTCCTCAGCTCACTCTCTAATCTCGATATCCGCACGCGAGCTTCGAGGAGCTGTGCGTTCGTCGATGCGAGGTGGTCGGTGGCGTTGGTGTTGGTGTTGGTGGCGATGTTGGTGTTGGTGGGACTGGGACTGGTGTTGGGGGATCCCGTGTGATCGTTCGTGAATGCTTGGGTCGGCGTGGTGGAGGCGTCACGTTATCCGTTATCACTCGTTATCAGCAAACAGACGTGGTAATATTAACTCACCGAGAGAAAACGCATCCTGGGACTCAATGGGGGATTCCTTGAGATCGGAAGACGAACGTCCATGATGTCGACGCGAAGACCGATGTCCATGTCCATGCCGTGCTTCAAATTCCAACGATTCAGCTCTCCGGAAAAAAAAAAACCCCGCCTCTCCCCCCCCCCAAAAAAAAAGAAGAAAAAAAAAAAAAAAGGTGGGACAACGACCACGGAAGAGAGAGAAAGAGAGAGACCGGCAACTCACAATCTTTCCTCGTCGAATGAGCGCCACTCGAACGACGACGATCTGGAGACGATCTCGACGATGACCCACCGCTGCCAACAACCCCAAGATCCCTCTTCTTCCTCCTTTTACTATCCCCCGAACTATCCTCCTCCTCCTCCCCGTCCGACGACGACCTCCTCGATTCAGCCGATCGAGACGAAGAAGACGTCGACGCCCTCTTCTCGTTCACTCGTTCGCCAGTTTTCCCATCACCCTTGTCCGCATTCGATGAGGATCCACTCGACGTCGCCGCAACCGGCACAGGGGGAGGAACAACCGCGGGTGTTTGCTTAGGCGACGTCGGCGGCGAAAACCCACAATTCTCCGAAAACAACCCCTCCAAAATCCTCGGCCACCTCGTCAACAACCAAACCATCATCTTCTGCGAAACCTGCTTCGCAGCGCCCCCCAACAACCTAAACCCAAATATCCTCGCCACGTCCTCGAACTCGAGCCCGTTCTCCGGACACAGCGGCAATTGGGTGAAAAACGCAAAGAGGTAGATGAGGAGGGAGAGTCGGTCGATGGGCAGGAATCGGAGGAGGATTTGGGCGATGCTAATTTGGTCGACTTCGAATTTGAGATCGGTTTCGAGTCGGAGATCGTCTCGATCGGTTTTGGGGTTTTGACGGGGAGGTTCACCGCGCGTTCGTCGTTCTTCTTCCTCTTCTTCCTCATGCTCTCGACGTTCGTCCTCTCGCTTCATGCTCGGCTTGACGGACCAGTGCCATAGCCCGGAATAAATATGAGGGTCGAGGAGGGGACCGGGGAGGCTGGATAAGAACGTCGATAGCAGAGCACAGATGTCTGGCATCGTTTGACCACGCATATTGAATTGAGAACCGTAATCGGCGCTCTTGTCGAATAAATCGATGAGCTGCAAGTGGCGGTCGCGACTTGGAAGTGCACGGAAGAGACCGCTTTGATAAATACCTACGAAATCGGGGGAGTGAGATTAGGGGATACCAACAGTTTCTACGAACGTCGCCTACCTGTCCTCGTCAATTCCTCCACGCATGCGACGACCGCAATCGGTAGATCGTACTGGTAATCACCCATAACGATAGAAGTCGACGCATACAGCAACACATCCTCGAGCGGTGCCCCGATAGCATCTAACAACACGAAAAAAAAAAAAAATCCCCATCCGTCAGCAAACGATAGACACACACAAGGCAAACTTCCACCTACGAAAATTCGGATCCTTCTCCTGCATCCGCTCACTCCTCTTCCTCTTCAACTGCTCCCTCAAATGAATATCCCTCTTGTGCAACTCCACCACATCCTCGAGCCCCAAATAATCCATCGCACGACGGCCAACCCTCCTCGCTAGCGCATCCAATCGGCGATACATGTGACTCAGTTTCATCTTCGGTATCGACGGCTTCGGCGGATCCACTCTCGTCATCATACCCGAGGTCGACGGTGTCGCCGTCGCCCTCCCACTCATTCCCGAATCCCCTCTCAAGCGAGACCCAGACCCAGATCCAGACGACAGAGCCTCATTCATTCCTGCACGATACTCCGGCTTTCTTCGAGCCCGATCATCATATTGATAAGGATTCGCGGCCGCTGATTGTCCGCACGCTCTCGCCATTCGATCCCGCTCTAGATCAGGGGGCGGCGTATGTGCTACGCGGACGTCGGATGCCGAACGACCGCGTGCAGGCACGAATTGAGGGTTCACCCGGGCCGCGAATGCGCTTCGTCTTTGTGCGTATGGATCTTGGTCTCCTCCTCCTCCTCCTCCTCCCCCTCGGGGACGTGGCATGTGCGTTGAATAGGGAGGAGTTCCAGCTCCAGAAGTAGACGAACCACTACCAGTCATCTGACCGAGATCGTTGTATTGGCGACTTCGAGGAGACCATGCGCTATCGACACGTGGTCGCAGTTCGGGCGAGGATGAGGTGTGATGATGATAGGGAGAGGAAGGACCCGTGCGAAAACCGTGAGGGTGCTGAGGACGAAGCTGTTGTTGTTGTTGCTGTGGGTGGTGGTGCATCGTTGTATCGTAGGAAGTTTGGGTGTGGAGTGGTGGACGTAGGATGCCTTGTGGAGGTCGCGCTACCTCGGTGTAGACTAGATGCGAACGAGCGCCACTGGCTGGGCTATCATAGCGGACGGTAGGGACAGGGCGGGGGGAGAAAGGAGGAGCCGGCATATTCAAATCAGGGATCAGAAGATACGGGTTTCTAGGAACGATTATGATTCGTCAATGAAGAGTAGAGGCGTTATGGTGGTTAGAAAGGAAAGATTATCGCGCCAACTTTGCTTGGTATCCCTTTTTGTAAGAATCGAACGAGGATACAAAGTTGCGGTTCTGCTGATAAATGGTTTCAGAGACCGGTCGAGGCTGAAGAGAGACGCCGCAAGTCAGTCCAACGGATTAGAACCGCTGGTCCTAGTCCACATTTCAATACAAACTGGGTATCAATCCGACGGTGTGAGGAAACCGTCGAGTTGGGGATGCAGAAGGGGTCCAGCCGAGAGACGACCGAGGATAGGGTATTGATGAGAATAGACTGGAAAGAGGTGGGCGTTACGTGTGTGGCCGAATCGCGACACGCGCAAGGAGGAGAACCAACCAGAAGGCTCAGAAAAATTAGATAACTGAGTCCCATGGAGGTCGCGTCTCTCGGGACACATGCACGGCTGGGCCGGCTCCAGACCATGAAGCAGTGTGCGGATATAAACGTCTAACCGACAGGTTGGTATTTTGCATTGACATGTTCCTACAGTCGACTCCCTCATAACCCATGCCAGGTATAACCCATACTCCCTTGTAACCCATACATTTTTGGATTTCCCGAGTTGGTTTGCAGGGATTTTGGGATCATATCCAATACCCCATACCCCATAGGTTTTGTGGGCAGGTATGGGTTATGGTAAGGGGTGGATAATGCCGAGGCTGTCCAAAATAGGAAATTATTGTTATTTTGTACGAAAATGTTTTCTTCCCGTTGGCTTCGATGAACATCACGGAACTTCTGAACCCAGCGGACGAGACACACAACATGGTTGGGGCGACGGACGAGGATATTTTCGAGTCCGTGATGGATGCAAAGAAGTTGAGGGAGATGAATAGAGGTGATGATGATGATATTGATGTGTCCACACCGGATCCCACACGTCGCGAAGTGGGCAGCAATAATTTTGTGGAAATATGTCGGGGCATTTGACGACTTGTTCGCCCACAAACTAGAGGTTATTACCTTGTGTTGGGGTCATTTGGATAGCAGACTTGGGCGGTCGAGATGCAGGATACCAAATTTACTGATTATTTTACTTAGCTTCATAAACCTACTATATCAATACTATGAAGCTTAATATGAAAGGGAGAAAAATTTACGAGTTCGAAGCGGTGGATAGGGGTCGTTTGCACAACCCATACTCCCTAGTAACCCATACCTTTGAGGCTATCCCGACAGGTATGGGTTATGAGGGAGTCGACTGTAGTAAGTTATGTACTGTCGAAAGGATGTGACCAGTCTAACACTCCAAGTCGTTCTCCATTTGACTCACCGATGGCCTCACATGCTAATGCTAAGTAGACCCCAACTCTGAGCCACTCTGAACTGCAATTGCCTCCGGGTCTAGATCTTTGTCAAGGCACAGTTCCAGACTCTTCCCCATCAGGACACATTTCATTCCTGGAACCGTTGATCGAGTTATGTAAGTGAGGCCAGCCTTCGTCCACTTCCACGCGCATTTTCTGGGCACAAATATGCAGCCCTCGCACTCCTCTCGCTCACTCTCACCTCTTAAAGGTTAAAGGGCGAGCAGACAGTAGGTCCACCTACAATTATCCACAGCCTACTTCACCATCTTCCCGGTACCTTGCAAGAACGTGAACTCACCCTAGTCATCATTGCGAGCGCATGTGTCTTCGCTCCCCTCCTTCATCGTTGTGACCGTATCCATCGTTTTTCAGGGCGAATCGGTCCCCTCGAGGCCGACTGCACACAAATCGTACATTCAAGGTCTATGGCCACTACCGAGCATCTCCAGGCCCGAGGGCCAGTGCTGCCGCGCTGTTGTTTACTTATTCGATGCATGCACATGCCACACGCCCATTCCCAATCATGCGATGATAGATGATAGACTGCGGATAAGCCCACGTATGTAATAATGTACCTAGTAAAGCCTAGGCCTCGGTGCGATACAAGCGTGTACCAGGCCAACTCGACTGTCTTCTGCTCATCGAGAGTCTGGGTTTGGGAGACTAGGTCCAACTTGAACCCCAAGCCTGCTGCATCCAAAGTGCTCGACCAATAATGTTGTGAGCCCTCGCGTAGGCCTTCAAAGAGTCGTCAAACGACAACACTACTACATGGCACCCACATCCACAAGCCAGCACAGGTACCGATTGTCAACGCGTTCCTCAAGATCATACGACATGTATCAGGGGGGTTATCCAGCCAAGCACATCGCTTCCCCGTAAATTGAATAGATCATGAGATCCTCGAGCTGATGACCCTCGCACTCGTGACACTTTTTTTTTTTCCCCCTTTGTTCAGATTCAGAAAACCAACGTTATCTGGCCCTGTCCCACGTGCCCAACCACATTTTCGTATATATTTCCCAGATCAGGCGACCCAAGTGGTTCGACATCCTCGTTTCCTCTTCCCGAATTTCCTCGTTTCCTTTCCTCCCATACTACCCCGACCTCACGATGTTCGCAAACACGAAAGCTCTCGCAGTCATCGCGGCATGCGTCGCCGTTGCTCAGGCTCAGTCAACGAGCGGAACTGCCCCCCCTTCTCAACCTTCTCTCCCGGCTGGTCTTGACACCTGTATCCTCGGTTGTGTCACTCAAGCTGCTACTGCCAACAACTGCACGAGCTTGTAAGCTTCCGCCTTCTTCCTGCCCTACCCTCTCAGGCGAAATCGCTGACAATGGTCGTGATAGCACGGACTTGCCGTGTGTTTGCACGTCCACCGCTTTCCAGGGTGCCGCTCTTGCCTGTCTCCAGGCAAACTGTACCGCTCAAGACCTCGCCACCGCGACTCAACTCCAATCTCAAGAATGTGCTGCCTGTAAGCAATTCCTCCCCATTCACAACTCACGCTCACACTCACCATAACCCGCCATGATAGTCCTCTCCGCCGCACCCTCTGGGACTGCCAATGGCTCAGCAAGCGGTGCACCCGGGCCCACCAGTTCCTCCCCTACCGCAGCACCAGCAGCCACGACCACCAAGAACGCTGCCATGGTCTCTGTTCCTTATTCTTTCCAGACCCTCTTTGGTGCGCTCGTCGCTTCGGCTGGTGCTCTGATCGGAGGTGCCCTCGTCTTGTGAATGAGGCGAATACTTTACGAGATCTCGGAGATGTTTCTGTCACACGTATTTCCACATGTTTTTTTGGGGATTGGACGTCGGTCCAAGTTTTTTGCCGTTCTGAATAATCGATTGAAATACCCACCAGTACTAGTACTTGCGCGCGCGTCTTGACAAATTCATTTGCTAAAAACCCAGCGCGTGAATGATGGAATTCGTTGTTGACGTTCACATGTTGTTCACATGTCAAAGAAGGCTTCGAAATCGATGACATTGACGTGACATATAAATCCAATTCGATCCAATCCATTGATGAGTCGTAGCACAGCTTTGTGGGGAAGCGATTATAGGCAATGAGAAAAGTGGGCCAAGGATCATGGCTTGCGCTCAAAGGTGGCGAATCTCGTGAGTGGTCTGCATAGTCTGGAGTCTTTTGTTTACAGTAAATGGCTGGGCATGGGCGGATTGCGCGACGAGGGACCATCTCTGGCAAGTCCACGTCCGGCTCGCAGGGGCACTGGTCACGTATTAGTGCATCCTTATGTATAGTTTAATTGTATTGCGATTGTCTAGAGGGCAACGTCAAGGAATTTAATAATTAATGTCTCACCAGAACAGACAGATAGACTTGGACCATGCAGTCTGGACTCTGGGTCGACGTTAGGTTCGGATGTGGATGTGGATGTGGGTGTGTTCCTGGCGAGGTACGAATGGATGTTGGGTGGTGGGGCGGGGCTGGAGCGGGGAGTGATATCGCGTTCGGTCGATCGCTGTGTGGCGGGTACGGTGAGTCGAGGTACGGATCAAATGGCGGCTTACAAGGGGAGCCCCTGGATGCCTGGTTCTAGTACTGTATACGGACGATGTGCGACGACGACTCCCCCGAGCATGCGGCGTGCGGGGATAAGGTTGAACAGTCAGCATCACTGGATGGATACATACTTATGGAAAAAAAAAAAAAAAAAAAGTGACATACGTGAGACGAACTTCAAGTCGTTTGAGAGTCAGTCAACTTTTGGACGGCGCTCAAGTTAAGATGATAAAGTATTTTTTTTTTTTTTTTTTGGATCCATTAGTGTCTAATTGGGGTGAGAGTAACCCTATGTAAGACATTACTATCTAGAAGCGCAGGGGCACCAGTGCCCCTCCGTATCCCTAACCACGCGAATGCACTCGAGAGCAGATCATAGATCTCCCCCGAGTCCCGCCGTTCCCGCCGGCGGTTTTAGACGCCATGGTTGTTCAATCAACGGTGCTCCTCCATCGTGTTCGGCGTGTGATGTGAGTTGACTTGCGAGGAGTTTGTAGTAAAGCATGTACCCGTCCGCCGAAGCGAAAGTGCACGAGGAGGAAGGAGGGATAGGTATCTAGTAAGATAGGTTTTCGGAGTGTTGAGACGACGAGGGGCGAGGAGCCGAGTGAGTGGGGGGGAGCGAGATTGAGTGGGGTGGGTTTTCGTCTTCACAACATCCTTGTGTCAGTCTCGTGTTACCGAATAGTCCCTTGAGCGCCGAGCGCCCGTTCCTGAACGTCGGCGGGTTATTAATTTGTAATATGGGTAGGGTAGGGGTTAGGTGTAGGGTAGGGGGACGAGGTGGGATATGTCGGTTTGAGGGGAGATTATAGGGATGTGTAGAATTAGGAGTGGGGTTCATCTTAAAGAAGGAGTTAGCAGTTTTATTGACGGTCGGGAGAGAGGTTACCGAGGGCCGCTTTGAAGCGGCCCGTTTTGTCGATGTAGTCTAGCAGGTGTGGTACGCCGTTTTTGTCGGAGAGGAGAAATGCGAGATTGGTGGATTTTCGTTTCACCCTTGTGCGAAGGATATGCCTTGGTCTCGCGTATTGAGGGCATTTGAACAAGAGATGCGAGACATCCTCAATTTCGTCTACGCAGTACGAACATTTGTCCGTGTCCGACTTTGTGATGCGTTTCAGGAATTTATTGAGTGGGCAGTGTCCTGTTCGAAGCCAGAGTAAGGCCGAGGTATGTCGCTTGCGCATGAGGGTCGAGAGTGAAACGAAGGAACCTGAGAGTAGTTTTGGGTCAATTTTGTCAATGCGCTCGTAACGAGGGGACCTAGCCCATTTCCTCTTCCATCTGTCGTGTGTTGTTTTGCGCTGCCATTGCAGGCACGCCGAGACGCTCAAGGGGAGCGGGGCTTTACGGAGGAAAATGGGGAGATGGCTCTTCGGGCTTGAGCGCTCCAGGCCCTTCGAGGCTTCTTTGGCTTCTTCGTCTGCTTTCTCGTTGCCCTCGACCCCACTATGGCTTGATATCCACTTCACCATGACATTGCGTCTCGTTAGTCCGTTGTCCTTCGCGACGCTTCGCATCGCTCTATTGAACCTGTCTATTAGATAGTGACCCGGTTTTGTCGAGAAGGGGTTAGCGCCCGACTTGATGGCAGCCTGGTTGTCCACGTAGATCGATACTGGGCTGACCAGATCCGGTTCGTTGAAGAGCAGGTGCGCTGCCAGGATCAGTCCAACGGCCTCCGCTTCGTATACGGTGTGGACCTTGTCGCTCCCTAGGTGGTACCTTAGCGTTCGCGTTGATCCGTCCGGTCGTTGTAGGACTGCTGCTGCTCCTACGCCTCCTTCCAGACCCGAGCCATCGCAGTAGACTTTGGTGCCCGAACTGTGGTCGTCGTGATGTCTGATTGAGTCTTCCCTGGATTGGGCTATGAGGGTCGTGTAGGCGGTGGTCTCATTGGGCGGGCGACGAGCGGGTTGAAGGGTTTCGAGAGATGCGGGATTGATGGCGTAGGCGTGGGTGAGGTGGTGTAGGGCTGACTTGTGGCGTTTGACGAAGCGTTTGGCTGCTCGTGATATTAGACTATGAACGGGATGGGATGGGGGGTGGGAGGAGAGTCGGATGGCTGCTCGATGACATAGATTTTGAATTCGCATTTCGATGGGTAGTAGTTTAGTGTGTGCTTCCAGTACATCCGTGGCTGTAGAACGGAAGGCGCCAGTAATACTGATCATGGCGAGGCGTTGAACCTTACCGAGTTTTTTCGCTGCTCCTGCTGATCCCCGCGTGGTCTCATCACCTGTGCCCGTGTAAAGCGGGGTGAACCATATGTCCGCTGCGTATAACATTTTCGGGAGGGCCACCGACGTGTATAGTTGGCGCATTAGGGTGAGGGGGACGCCTTTCGAGGGTAAAGATAGTCTTCGTAACTGCATGACATACGCCGTTCCTTTTCCGACAGCGTGGATGACTTGTGCGTGCCAGCGAAGTGCCTCGTCGACTATTACCCCCAGGAAGCGATGAGATTCGGTTGGCGTGATGGTTGAGCCCCGTATGTTGATGGGGACGCGGTCTTTTTTGTTCTGTGGGGTAAAGTCGATTAGCGCGAACTTGGAGGTTTCAAAACGGGAGTTGTGGTCGCGTGACCAGTCGAAACCACCTCCCTTCCTCTCGAGCATGTCATGCAGAATCCTATGTGCTTCCTGAGTGGAGTCGGCGATCGCCATGAAGGCGGTGTCGTCGACGAAGGCGAGGGTTCTTTCTTTATTGCCTTGAGCAATGTCTACGAGGTCAGCGTTGTAGATTATGTACAATACCATCGAGAGGGGGTCGCCTTGCCCGATCCCGTTAGTGATCGCGATCCATTCTGAGGTATGGCCGTCGAAGATGAGCTGAGTGCGTCGGCCCGTTAGTAGCCTCTGGGTAAACGATATTATTCGCTCTGGGATGCGGCGACGGCGCATGTTGTGTAGCAAACGTGCAGTGACGGCGTTCGGGAAGGCGCCCTCGATATCGAGGAATAGCACTGAGACCACCTTTTTTGTTCGCCAGGCGTTTTTGACGACCGCTTCGAGAAGGTGAAGCGAGTCGGTCGTGGACCTTCCCGGCCTCCCTCCGAAGTGCGTGGAAGGGAGTAAGTGATTCTTCTCTAGTAAGTAGGAAAGCTGGTCTGCCACTACTGCCGTTAGCAGTTTAGCTGTGGTGTTCAGCAGCGCTATGGGTCTATAGGCTTTGGCTATTGTGTAGTCCGGGCGTCCAGGCTTTCGCAGGACTACTGTGGTGAAATCCCTCCAAGGGGAGTAGTAGGTTTTAAGGAGAAATGAGGCGGAGAAGATGCGAAGAAGATGCGGGATTAGTAGCTTCGAACATTGCTTGAAAACGACGTTAGGGATGCCGTCAGGGCCAGGCGCCTTGTAAGGGCTCAGTTTAGCTATGCTCCTTGAGAGCTGCTCTCGAGTGATTGAACCCACATCATCTACTGGGATGGGGTATTCGAAGTCGTCATGATAAAGTATGAAAGTAAGCTCGAGCTGTGACAGTCTACGGTCTGACTCAACACACACTGGATGGCGGGACTCGGGGAGAGGCTGCCAGTGGCAAGGATGTGTGATTCGTGTCTTCAAATGGACACTGTTGAGGTGTACGGTATCTGGTCGATAGGTCAAGGCACAGATAGACAGGGATCATCAAATACCGTACGCGATTGAAGAAGCTCACACGGAAGCTTCAAATGCATTGTACTTTACGGATTTGAATGAGGGGTTTTATTAGGAATCAGGTTCGACTTCTGAATGACCAACAACAATCCGAAGTTTCGTCGTCGTCCGGTAGATCCGGAAGTATGTAGAAGAACGTTCGTTCCAAACGAGGCGAGGAAGAAAGTGACCCACGGGTGACGGTGGTTCGTTCAACTGAAGCGGCGCCGGCAATGTCAGGTGCCGGATGGAAGATACGTTTGCAAGTGCAAGAGCTTGATTTCGGAAACGGAACCATATGCGGGTGTGTCGGGAGCGATTGGCTGATTAGAGGACAAGAAGCGGGATCAGTTGGACGTGACATGGCCAGGTATGGCTAAATGAAGTTGGAAGGGGTGTAATGAAAGATTGGACGAGTTTTCATGGAACGGTCTGGGTGGGTTTACAATACCTGACTTGGACCCCGTGAATCCATGACTTGGGGTTGGGTAGCAAGGAGCACAGGATGGCTGATGCGCGGAGAGAAAGTTGTGAGGGGGAAGAGTTCAGATTAATTTTCGAGGTTCGGATAAATCAAAAGTAACGGATATAGAACAATGATTGCTATATCCATACCAGGCAGAACGAGGTCACGCTCAGAGGACTGGGGGACACACAGTCTCTGGTCTCTATCTACCATGCACCGGTCAGAGTCATGCAAGCCATGGCAATGGATTGAAACTGCCCACAGTAAACGTCGTAAGCTGTGTCGTCTTGTGGGGCGAGACCGAGTTGTTGTGACCGTGTGTGATTATGTGACTGTCACGAGTCAGGGCTCAGTCACGGCGTTGAGAACAAAGACGCTGGTCAGGCAAAGGCTCTGTCTCTTCACGTTCCCTCTCACTGCTCAGCCAACTCCCCAGCCAACTCCCCAGCCAACTCCCGTTCCTCCTCCTCCTCACCTCACGATAATCACACAATCCATTCCTCTCCCCTTCTCGACGTTCACGCTCAAATCCCTCTCCCCCACGAACGTCCGACATGGGCAACTGCATTTCTTCACAGGACAGAGTCGAGAAGGCGCGATCAGACGCAATCGACCGCCAAATCGAAGAGGACTCTAGAAGATTCAGAAAAGAATGTAAAATCCTGCTCCTAGGTCCGTCTCGTCTCTTTTCCTCTCTTCTCTCCTCCGGCGTCTCTTTCCACGGCTCAGTTCTCCCCGTATTACCGACTCTCGCATTCGCTTTCTGTTGTCTTTCGTCATCCCTCCATTCGACGAGATCTTACTTCAAGCACAGGTTCAGGAGAGTCGGGCAAGTCGACGATTGTTAAACAAATGAAGATCATTCATCAAGGTGGATTCGCCCCCGACGAGTTGATGACTTACCGGCCTACCATATACCGAAACACCCTCGACAGTGCTCAGGCCATAGTCTTAGCCATGCGCAAGATTAACGTGGACTGCGCGAACCCTCTTAACCGCGTACGTCTCTCGCTTTCCCCCGTCCCTTCGTCAACTCAACTCGATGGTGCAACTAATTAGGTGAACGCGGATCGCATCCTTGATTATCGGGTCGACTCGGACGCATCCTTCGTCTTCTCGCTAGAGATCGCAGAGGCAATTCGCCAGCTGTGGCAAGATCCTATCATAGCGACCGTGATGGACCATAGTAGTGAGTTTTACTTGATGGATAGCGCAAGCTAGTAAGTCTCCGCTTCACGTCGTCGTCCGCCGCTCGTTCTCACGTTCTATATAGTTTCTTCGAGCACGTCCTTCGAATTGGAAGCGCGAACTACCAACCAACAGAAGACGACGTTCTACGAGCTCGCTTGAAGACGACGGGTATTACAGAGACGAGATTTACGATGGGACAGTTGCAGTAAGCTCTTCGCTTCGTGACAGTCTTACGTGACCCATATCAACCCAGGATACACATGTTTGACGTCGGCGGCCAACGGTCTGAACGCAAGAAATGGATACATTGTTTTGAGAGTGTCACGAGTATTATCTTTTGTACAGCGCTCAGCGAATATGATCAGGTTCTGCTGGAAGAGAAGAACCAGGTAAGCAACTTGATATACGTTCATCGTTCCGGCTTCGTTGACGGAACTTTCAGAACCGCATGCAAGAATCGTTAGTTCTCTTCGAGTCGGTCATCAACTCCCGGTGGTTCCTCCGAACCTCCATCATCCTATTCCTGAACAAGATCGACGTGTTCAAGAACAAGCTACCGAAGGTCCCTCTTGAACGATATTTCCCCGAATATACGGGCGGTTCCGACATCAACAAGGCCGCCAAATATATCCTGTGGCGGTTCATGCAAGCCAACCGCGCAAGACTATCCGTGTATCCACAGTACGTGCCAAAGTAATCGTGTTATGATGACGAGCTCACGGGTCGTTAGTCTGACGCAAGCTACAGATACGACGAACATCAGGCTGGTATTCGCAGCGGTCAAGGAGACAATTTTGCAGAACGCCTTGAAAGATTCGGGTATTCTGTAGTCTTGGTTGTCGTCGTGTTACATCTCTCGCTTATCTATTGGTAAATACCCCTGGTTTATGACTGTGGGTCTTGCTGACATGGACAAAGTAGCTCGCATTATATGTGTGGATATTTTTCAACTTCCTAGCATGCTCTCTTTAGCATATACCATCATCTTAACTATCCCTCCACTCGTCCGGGTCCGCGTCTTTTGTTTTCTTTTGTCCCCGCTGACATAAAGTAATCTCACGTCGCCGTACACCGCCCATCGCTCTCTTGTTGTCCCGTTGATCGGTCACTCCTTTGCTTTAACATACGAACAAATGTGTCCCCCCACCTCTGCTGTACTCGTTCACACGCCGCCATTCTGCTGTTGGATGTCATACACCCACCTATTCCCGCCTCGTGCTCCGGATTCACGCAACGTCAACGTCATAACGCTATACCTCCTACCATGTCCGGTTCTCCTTCACTTTCGACTCATCCGCTCGTTTCTTCGTGCAAGGCCCAGGTGCGGAGTGTGGCGTGTTCGGAATGCAACGAGCGGCTGGGGCTGGGGCTCCGGCTCCGGCTCACGTCTCACGTCTCCCTTGTCTGTTTTTACCACGACGATCGCTCGCTATCACTTTTTGTGTCTTGTATATACCACAGCTTAACCATCAATGTTGGATAACTCTCCTTGTGCTGTTGTTGACGCTTCTTTCTTTCTTTCTTTCTTTTTCTTCTTTTGATATCCTCTGATTCCATGTTGCTTGTTCGTTGGTGGAATGTGAGATGGGGGGAGGGAAAAAAAACGGGTTCGTGAATGACGTGTGTATGGTAATGATCGAGCAGGTTGGATGGTATACATAGGACGTAGGTCGTCTGATGTTCCATACGAGAAATCTCATCTGTTGAATTCAAACCGGGAGGGATGTGCAAGTCGTTGAGTATCTTGGGGGGACAATACAATACATGCGATCTTTCTGCTTTCTCATGCACTCCCTGGACCGCTCCCTCCCATCTCTCTCTCACGCCATTCACTTCACTCCCCCGCCTCCTCCTCACTATCCCACTGATTAAACCCCAACTCCCTCACGCTCGCGATCGCGATCAACAACGACTCCCCGCCCTGCACGTCCAACGGCAACACCCTCACCATCTTCTCCATATCCTCCAACGCAAACTCCTCCATCTCCTCCATCAACGCCAGTTCCTCCCGCTCGTCTTCGTCTTGCAGCTCGCTCGCCGGTCGGGAGGCGCGTCGTTTGCGTTTGTCGGCCATGGTTTGGAGGATGAGTTTGGTGGCGTCGAGGAGGGTGGCGAGTTGGGTGGGTGACAGGGCGTGCGTGGCGTGCGCGTGCGCGTGTATGTGTGCGTGTATGTGGGTGTGGGTGGGGGTGGGGGTTTGGGTGGGGGTGGAGGAGAGGAGTCGGAGGGTGTCCGTGAGGGATTTGTAGAGAGAGGCGATAAACGAGGGGTCGGTTTCGATTTGGAGACAGTAGATGAGTTTGGTGAGAGAGGCGGTGACCATTTGAGGGGTGAGCGTGCCGCTCGATTTACCGCAAGACATCAACAGCGGTATCAATCTGCGCGGATCGCGATTCGATGTCAGTTAACAGTAACACGCCCGATTCACGGCGGTGACGGACAACGACAACAACGAAGGGGAGCGGGAGGGGAGGGGGAAAGGGGAGGGAGAGGGAGAGGGACAGGGGGGAAATCCAGAAACGCACCGACAAGCAGCCTCTCTGACGCCTTCGTGGAAATAAAATTGCAACGCCGGAAGCGTGAGCTCGAGGCTTTGCGTCAGATACGGCCCGAATCGTCCCCCGAGAATACTACAATAAATGACGAGCGTTTCGAACGCTTGGCATTTTTCGTCGATGGTGGACGTTCGTATGCCGACGATCTGACCGTCCATGGAGATCGTTTCCCAGCCTTCGCGTTCATAGTTTTCGTCTTCCGCGTCTAATAAGAAGAGTTGCGTATGGGGGGTAAGCGAGGGGGGGATAACGAGTTAACACGTCGACGGGAGGGGAGATTCACCGTAGATGGAGACGTCGGCTTTGGCACTCGCGGCATTGAGCAGGGGTGGCATCACCACCGGTAAGAAAGGCTCGAATTCGGGACCGAGAGCTTGACATATCTTGGCCCATGTTGCGATCAGATACGTCGCCAGAAGCGTATCCGAAGGGTCTACAGGGGAATCTATCAAGTGTCTGCAAGTCAGCAACATGCCCGAACAATGGATCCTAACAAAAAAAAACCTCCATACTCTGGATGTTAATCAAGGCGTCGATCAGCGTCCGGGCATCAGGACGGAATACGTCCCGACCAACGGCGATAGCTATACATATTCCAAAACATACATTCAATTGGTGATGAGGATTAACATGCGTTTGTTCAGGGACGAACCTATGAGACCGGCACATTCCATAGCCTTGACCCGAAGCTTGTGATGGCTCGCGTCATTCGCATTCCGAAGCACGTTCAAAAGAAGCGGCATGATCGTCGCATAATGCTGTCCGATTCAAAAGTGAGTCCGTCGGCGCGCTCGCGAGTCGTGGGCAAGAAAGACCTATTTACCTTTGCAAAGGTGACCTCGCTCGCATCGGCGACCATCGCCAACGTCGTGATCGCCTGTTCTTGAACATAGCTCTTGACTTGGTTCCCTGAATCAGCAGCCGGATTCAATAATTTCAATAGACGTTCCACGATGGGGTCTAGGTATGGTAAGAGCACTTCTCGTTCGACGCCTTCGCAAAAGTTAATCAGCGCGGCGGCGGCGTGTGAGTGAACGCTGAAACGCAAAGAAAAAAAAACGGTCAAGTCAGCTTCACTCGGAAAAAAAAGGAATTCAGTCTCGTTACCGAGGTTCAGGTGCCTCGAGCGTCGGTATCAAAGCTGCAAACAGTTGTTGATGATACCTGTCTTGAATGACTTCCTGCGAACCGGCTGATCAATACAGTCCACAGAGTGATGTCCTGCAGAGCAACCCACTTCCAAGTCCGTACAGAGCTGGCCCCTGACATATTTGACACATCAGCACCGAACGATGTGGGAGGAAGTGGATGCATACAGGCACTGGCAGGCTGCGTAACGAACCCGAGGGTGTGTGTCTTTGAACATCGGCGTCACGAGGCTTGATTTCATGGTTTTCCATCAGAAAAGGATACCTGACGGGAACAAAGCGCTCACTCCACGACCTTACCAAGCTCGAGCTGCATGACCTGTCGGCGTAGTGGTAAAATAAACGACTATCGTTCGGCTCATAGACTGAGAGCATACCTTGCTGGTACCTTCGCCGATGGCAGCGATAGCCATCAGACCTGCGTGTCGCAATCGCCAGTCGTAGCTTGCCAACATGGACGGGATGTACTGGAAAGCAGGTGGAAGGACATCCTTGCCTCCAAGCGCGCATGCAATACGATCGATAGATTGCTCATATACTTGTGGATAAGTCTCGTCCTGTGAATCCTCGGAAGGCTACAAGGGATGATCAATCACGAACACGAATCATCCAAACGAAAGCACGTACCTCAGCATCTAACCACGCCTCCAACCCGTCCTCTGGTAGCTCTCCCATACCCTCCAAACACGCACGGACGATGGCCAACGTCCAACCTTCGACCCGCTTCACCATCGAGGGTTTAGACTCGCTGAGGCTGACCATGAATTCCAACGCTGCCTTCCTAACTTGCTCCTTGTCGTCGTCCTCCACAGCCTCGCTCTCCCCTTCTTCGCTTTGGGGTTGACTTTCACTTGGAGGAAACGCGAACGAGGTGTTCGTGTTTGGGAAAGGTTTCGCGACAGTGGGCGTAGGACCCGAGTCGGCGGACGGCATGATCAGTGCGCGCAAGAAAGACAACAATGCATTTAGGTGAGGCGCGAACAAGGTTGGGTGGGAGGAACAGAGTGGCGTGAGTGAACTCAAGAACGTCTTTAGATGCACGTTCGGGAGCGATGGCAGCGTCTCTAGCATCGGGTAGAGCAATGACAATACCTGTGAAAGCTGATGCGTGTCTGAAGCGGTCAAATATGACACGCATGCTCGGAGAGCTGCTAATCGGACCTGCCCGCCCAGGGGACGAACAGCTAAAGGTCAAATGGGGACTAACGAAGAAAGGATATGTTGACGTACATCGACGCTCTGAGAGTCCTGTAAACCCTTCTGGAAGACGCCAAGCACAGCTTCTGTTTGAAGATCTATGACGAGATTCGGGCACCCCGAAAACACTCTGAAAGCACATTCCCGGAATCCAGCTTCGGCCGACTGCATCATGCTGAACGTTTGAGCCTGTAAAGCATGCCAAGGCCTTCCTCGACTCATCGAGTTGTTCGCCAAGTCGCATACCGTGTCCACCGATTTCCGTCTAACAGAATCCGAGGGTTCATGGGACAACGAGTGCAGCAGAAGCCGCTCGAGAGTGGCCAATGCTTGTGAAGAAAGATGGTCGTAGAGCGTCGATCTCGGTTCTTTTTGTTGTTGGGGCGCAGAACGGAAGAGAAGACGTCGTAGGAGAACTAGAGAGAACGATCTCATCTACACTTGAACCAGAGTAAGCAGCCAGTCTCGTAGCGATCAGTTTCGTTTGCACTTGCCACTTCGGTGTCTGCTGCGATAGCGAACTGAGCTAACGCGAGCAAGTACAAGTCAGGTGTCTGCGCGAGTCTATCGTTGACCGCCTTCTCTGCACTGAGAACAGGTCATTAGAGCAGGTCCGGGAATTCGACAAGCTGTAGAGCCGTACTTTGAACGGATTTTGTTGTCACCGAGTACGAGATTGGCAAGTATCTGGGTAAGTTCAGCCGTGATTTCCTGTGGTACGACGGCTTCCATGGTCGACATATTGCTCGTAGAATCGAATGTGGGTCTTTGATTACGATCGTTGAGATGAAGAGACGAAGGCAGGTATGAAGCAGCCGCTCGAGGCTGGTTCCAGTACTTTGGATGGCTATTCAATCGGATCCTCGACGCTCGCAACAAAGAAAGGCGGCCCGAAGGTTAAGATGCTGTGAAGTAAGATATTTCTACTTCACCACAGCCTCAAACTCGGGAGTCGGAATGCACAAGTATCCGTGTAGTTTGAAGCTCAGCGATTCTCGTGTCAACGCTTATCACTACTGTAATGTGTTCGCACAACGTCACAGTAGATTTTGATTAATTAATACTCCTCTCCATCAACTCGGACTACTCGTAAATGTACAGACCGTTGAACGTGAAGTATGCACCAGCAAATGCTAACGGATTGTTGTTCACAAAATCTAGACAGAAGCTCAGTCTCTCCTCCCAAAAATAGGTCAACTTCGTGGCGCTTACCAACACACGTCGAGGGACATCCAGAGGTTCCATAGACAGCACCAGCCCAATCACCACCTGTAGGGTAGTCAAGTTTAGACCCACCACCGCATGTTCGTTTTAAAGTGCACATACAGAAGGTTAGGTTAATAACGATGTTATGAGGACCAAGATGAGTGGCGAAGTCGCAATCCGTGCTTGGGAAGTATGCCGCTGGCTCGCCCTGCCAAGTGGCTGGTGAGTGACATACTTCGTGAAGTGTGCAGCAAGATTACCCATGTGCTGGTATCAATCCCATGCCCGGGGAACATTACTTCACGTGGGACATCTTCGCTGTCACGCTCCCAGAAATAGATCGAAATGTAAGTCGGGGTCCGCTCGATCGCATACCTAGTTGGATTAGTATCCGCGCTGGGTTGCTCAAGAAGATGCCTACCAGCCGCCACCTATGCCGTTGAAGTGAGGACCGTAGCTCTTAATGTCGTTGATACCAACACCGCATCCGCTATTGCTAGTCTCGGCAACGTCGCAGTTGTTACCCCTGCTGGTTCTGCATACCGTGATTTCCATGAACTTGTGGTGTTTCTATTTAAATGCAACGAACTTACCCGGTCATCGTTCGATTGGCCGGCATCGTGCAGTCTTTTACGGGTAAGAGTCAAAGCAGCATTTGATGCAAGCGAAGTACTTACTTGCATTCGTATGTAGAGTTGATTGGTTTGGTGACTGGTCATTGACACCCTCGACGATGTCTATCTCGCCCTGTGGTGTCTCGCTTAAACACCGACGATCAATATACAACTCATACGAACCTCATTTGGCCAGTTAGCACCGACCTCCTGTGACAATGTCAGTATACGAAACGGAACTCGTCGAAGAACACTCATACCCTGTGTACATTCGACCACGCCAAAAATTCCGTGAGTCAACATCTCGATGAAGAATGATAAACAAACCCTAGAACGAGATGAGCACGCCTAACAGACAAACGATATCAGAAACGCACAAACAGCAGGCCAGGTCCCGCAACCCTGCGGCATATGCGCAATATCAAATCTAACCTAGTTTCAGCACAACTTTCATCAACCATCGACTCACTCACATCGCAACGTGAGTCGTATATTGCTCATAAGACTGTATCCTGAACGAGTTTCTTCCCGGGCCGGTCGGATCAAGGAATGACCAAAAGTTCGCTCGCAACGTCAGAGTGTTTCCAAAGACTGTATACAACCCATCCTCCCATGCCGTCGACTGATTGACATAGTTCCTAGGGGAAACGAACAGCATGATTCAGCCAAACATCCCAATCGAAGACGAAACCAATTTCGGTTCACGTACACTCGTCCGTGTGTAGGATCAGGAATAGCCTGCCACTCGAAAGCATCGAGGAACTTCTCCCCATTGAGACGAGAGGTCATGGTGTACGACGCCCCCTGTGCCAAAACGGCCGTAGCACACCCGGCAAGGGTCAAGAGTCGCGATGGGTATGAATATACCATTGCTGAGACTAGGAAGACTGACCTCTCTATCTCCATTGTGACCTCTTATAAGCCCTCGATGCAAAAACATCCGGGTCACGCCCGCGGCCCATGTGGACGTAAGTTCATGAGATCACAATTTTCGGGAGACCTGCCGGCATAACGGTTTTTACGAGTGCAATGGATCGATCGGGCTTTCGGAACCCGCGCTGTGTGATCATTGGGACACGAAGTAAGTATACTTAGATTGGAGCGCACGTCAGTTAGAGAGCTTCTAACGAGGTATTCACGGAGGTGAGGGTAAAACGAGGAGAGGGATCGATCGACAGCTTACAGTTAATAATAATATAGCTTTAGTAAGTTAACCGTCGTGTAATCCGATAGGCACGGTTCAGACTAGGGATAATGGTTCAAGAAACCCTTCACACCCGTGCAAATAAAGTCAAGCGAAGTTGTTTTTACCCCCAAAATCCGTGAGGTCATTGAGGGCTGTGTGGAGGACCTACCAAATGGTCATGAGGTCGCACTGCTCCATGCTTTCATCCACGGTTTTTCCGGCTCGGAAGGCCGCTCAGCGAAGACCGTGTGAACGTTGGAAATCAAGCTCGACTCGGAGATGGACAAGCTGTATCATACTATGAAGTCCTTGTTGCCAGTGGGTTGACCTTGTGCATCTGCAAAAACGAGTAACGTTATGCTTGAAGCTTGAAGCCTACGTTCCCACGGCACCGAAAAGATTCCAGACTCACTCTATTTCTCCCCTGATACAGTGATAGTAGGTACAAACTCCCATGGCATTGTTTGATATCATCAAGCTTTTCGACGTCCAGACTGGCGGACTCATCCGTGCACTCGACGGACACAAAGAGTGGACCCGGTCTCTGCAGTGGTCGCGTGTTGGTACCAAACTCTACGCTGCCTCGCACCGGCGGTACAATGTATCGAACTTGAACAGTAGGTGGTGCCCTGTGCCGCCGGGGTCAGCCGGCATGAGGAAACGGTGAAAACGAGGATGGAGATGGGCGCTTGACGATGATATCTCTGTCAGCCTCTTGTTAGACTCGTGGAACTCGTCCTGGAACTCTTTTTCCCCACCTATACCCCATCCACCTTGTCTCGCCATGTCCAATGAAGTGTACGAATCTTCCCAACGTGACGATCGACTTCTTCGCACACTTTCTGGGCACACAGACTGGATCTGCACGATGGCGTACCTCCCTGGTGGCCGACGACTAGTGACCGGTTCTAGAGATACGACGATTCGGATATGGGCAGTAGGTCTCGATGCCAGGCAAGAAGGGATGTCAATGGTTCACGCAGCAGGTGTCTTTCGTCTTGCTGTGACGAACGATGGGAGAAAGATAATTAGCGGGGATGTTGAGGGGAACTTTACAGTGTGGGATGTGGCAACGCAGGAACTCGTCGAACATTGGAAACACACAGAGATATACTCCCGAGTCGCAATCTCGGCAGATGATCGACTCCTCGCGTATGGCAGGGGAACCATCATCATTCGAGAGTTGAGTAGTCGACGAATCAAACACGAGATCGAGATTGGTGGTGGAAGTGCACTCTGTTTTTCCCGTGATGGATCCAAACTCGCAATTGGAGTAAAGGACATCTTCATCTACGACGTCGAGAGCGGGGGACGAATCCTTACGTTCAAGGGACACCAGGACTCGGTCAACTCTTTGCAGTGGTCGCGTGATGGTGCCAAACTCTACTCTGCCTCTTCCGATAGAACAGTTCGCTATTGGAACGCAGAAACGGGGGAACAAATCGGACAACCATGGGGAGGTCACTCCAACTACGTTTGGTCACTTTCACCTTCACAAGATGGCACAAAATTAGCGAGCGGATCATGGGATAACACGGTGCGTCTATGGGATCCATCTGGTCATCCCATCGGACAGCCTCTGCAACACGAGGATTCAGTGTTCGCGGTCTGCATCTCTCCCTCGAACGACGTCGTGGCAGCTGCAGGAGGATGCGGAAAGATCTCAATTTGGCGCGTTCCATGGCGGAGCGACAAGATCCAGGTATGTCATCGATCGGCTGTCCTTCAGGATCCACTAACCCGTATCAACAGTCACACGAACCTGCTACTATCACCGCCTACCCAACCACGCGTACACTAAAACGGAGAAACTCACCCAATCCTGAGAACGCTCCCGAGACGTGCGCCGATTCACTTCAGGTAACTGCTCGCCTTCCACCTCACATTGAAGTCGTTTTCATCAGTCTTTAGGTATCTTACCCTACGACTCCCTCCGCATATCATCCGCAGGTTCGTACATTCTGTCTCGGACCACTCCGTTCTTACCGACACGATGAACGTTTGCGTGTTCATATCAGCCGCGTGATACGCAATTGCAGGTCGTCGGTGACCCCACTTCCGCGAAGTCAATGTGGATCACAGATCGGCTGCATACCTCACAGATAATCAACGATGATCATCAAGACCGACCTCGTGAACCGACCGCAAACGAAGGCATCGAGTCTCGGACGACATTGGGTGAAGCATTATCGCATACAGGACGGGTGAGTCTGCCGGTCTCTGCCATGGCAGCGATCCGCTGATCACGACCACCCTTCAAAGCTATCCGATAGTGTTCATGACTTCCCATTCACTGTCCTATCTACGGCACCTCAAGTAGAAGCTGGGTCGACCCTGCCGCATGTTCCGATATCCGGGAAAGATTCAAGCAACCATTCCCTCACGACGCCACTCGATCTCACTCAGTTTATCGTCAAACTTGAGGACCAATATTCGGAAGGAGGCGCCTTTGGTGATGTTTATAGATGCCATTACAATGGCCCTACAGGCGCCACCGAGGTTGGAACCATGATCGCACTCTTGACTGCTCTTTACTTACTACCTTCCTTCAGGTAGCCGTCAAATCGTTCAGATTCAGGTTCACGTTGGACAAAGGGGACGATGCTTCTCACTCTGTCAAGGTAATTGAATATGCTCGTGTTGTCGAGGCGCGGATGTATGCTAACTGTTAACGTGGTACTTAGATGGTTCGTCGAGAACTCGGGATATGGAGGAGATTGGATCATCCCAACATCGTACCATTCCTGGGTACTGCGACCGGTTTCGGAATGCAAGGTTCACTGGCACTGGTCTCCGCGTGGATGCCAAACGGAAGTCTTCATGGATTCCTAGAAACGCATGGGGAGCAACTCCACGTTTCCCACCAACTGCAAGTTGTACGTCGTCCTCGCATCCTCTCAGAGTCTCAGTCACTTACTCATCCGTTCGTGATAGCTGTGGGACATTGCAAACGGGCTTGACTACCGTACGTCGGCGGCGGCGCTGATCCCGGGACGTTGTATTGACAACGCTATACAGTGCACTCTTTCCCCGTATCCCCTATCGTCCATGGGGATCTCAATACCGTAGGTCACAACAGACCATTGAAATTTAGATTTGCTAACTATGTCTAGCATAATGTGCTCATGGACAGAAATTTCACCCCGCGCTTGGTTGATTTTGGCTATTCCACGGTAGTTGGAAGTATACCCGAAGGGTGGACATATCTCCAGAGGTCCACCGCACAACCGGGTGCTTTCCGGTGGGCTGCGCCGGAACTGATCCTTGCTGAAGAAGCACCCGAAAGGACCCCCAAGAGTGACATCTACTCTTTCGGGTGCCTCGGGTTGCAGGTTTGTTGAGGTGATACGTGTTCGATCGATGTTCATGCTAACCTCTGCCATAGGTGTTGTCGGGCAAAAAACCATGGTCGGAAGTTTGGGGAGACGCTGCGATCACTGCACGCTTACTCAAGGGAGAGAAACCTAAGCGACCGAAATCGAGGGCAATGGATGATCGCCACTGGGAATTCATTGAATGTTGCTGGTCATCGCCCGAGGAGCGGCCTACAGCAGCGGTGCTGGCTTCTGGGCTTCGGGATTTCTTGAGCTCCTCCCCGCAATCCCCGTCACTTCATGATATGTTTTCGTCATCCTCGTCATAGAGGCTCCCGCACTCATACCTTTTATATCTTTGATTGTGAGTTTGTGTTGATATTCCTGCTGCTTTTCACCAATTCCGTGAAGTGTATTTTATTTACCAACATTCGCTACCGACTTCCAACATGGTACACTCCGTGATCTCGCATAACAGTAATGGGATTTGGCTCGGCTAGATGACGCCGCCTCGTGAATTTGACGTAGTGGGCTTGCCTACCTTACGTCGTCGACCTTGTTGTCCTAGCAATGCAACTTGAAGTAATCACTCGTTGGAAAGTACACTCCTTCTCAGACAGTCCGATCGTTCGCGGGGATCTCAACGGGGTGAGTCATGGTTGGGATCGGCATGGTCTCCAGCTAAACGTTGTCCAGAATAATGTCCCGCTCAACATGGATTTCACTGAACGTTTGACTGATTTCGGTTATTCTTCACTCGTGGGGAACCTACCTGAAGGTTTAAGCTACCCCCGAGAAGTCCACTGTGAGACCTGGAGCCACCTGCGGAGGATTTGCGGCGAAATAACTCGAAGACTCGGGTACGTACGAAAGCACCCCGACTCCTAAAAACGATCCCCACTCGTTCGGATCTATAAGCCTCCAGGTAAGTCAACTGGAAGATAGATTCATATTTATTCTGTAGCCCATGTAGGTGTTTTCCGGGACAAAGCGCTGTCAAGTTAAAGCGCCTGGCATCAGGGGCGATAGACGGCCGTCACTGGGAATTCATTCAGGTGTGCTGGTCGTCAGTCGAGGAACGGCCTACCAACTTAAATGGGGCTCGGGGTGCTCCTGGTCTCTGCATTTCATGACTTTGAGCTCTTGCCCCCAACCTCGTCCGTCTCTTGATATAATTGCTTCGTCGACGTCATAGAGCTTTTGCACCTTCGACTCTAAGCTTGTCTCTATAAGTAGCAGGCATGGTGCAAATAAAGTCAAGCGGAGTTGTTTTTGGTACCCCAAAGGTCTGTGAAGTCAAGTCAGTCAGGTCCGTGTGGAGGAGGACCTACCAAATGGTCACGAGGTCGCAACTCCATGTGGTTTTTCCGGCTCGGAAGGTCGCTCAGCGAACACTACTTGAACATTGAGATTCAAGCTCGAGATAGACAAGCTTATGAAGTCTTTGTTGCCAGTAGATCCAGCGGACGCATTTGCTCCCGGAGACAGGCTCCATCAAGCGTCAAGAATCGTTGATGAGGTATACATGAAATATGGAAATACGGCGGAAGTCGTCCTGGTTGATCCGGAGTACCCAGAGTATCGAACTTGAACAGGAGGACGAGGAAATGGTGAAAACAAAGATGGAGACGGGCGCTTGACGGATATTTCTGTCATGCCTCGTGTTATTTAAACTCGTGGATGTGAGGCGGGGCACATCGCCTGTTTATAGTGATCGTCTCGGAACTCTTTTTCCCATCCGTACCCCATCCACCTTGTCTCGCCATGTCCAATGAAGTGTACGAATCTTCCCAACGTGACGATCGGCTTCTTCGCACACTTTCTGGGCACACAGGGTTTATCTGTAGAATGGCGTACCTCCCTGGCGACCAACGACTGGTGACCGGTTCTGAAGATAAGACTATTCGCATATGGACGGTAGCAGATGGCAGGCAAGAAGGGAAGTCAATGGTCCACACAGCGGGTGTCAAGGATCTTGCTGTGACGAGCGATGGGAGAAGGATAATTAGCGCGGATGATGAGGGGAACATCACAGTGTGGGATGTGGCAACGCAGGAACGCCTCGAAGGCTGGCAACACACGGAGACGAACTCCAATTTCAAAATTGCAATGTCCGCAGATGATCGGCTCCTCGCGTACTATGGCAGGGGAACCATCCTCATTCGGGAGATGAACGGTCGACGAATCAAACAAAAGATCAAGATTGGTGGTGGAGGTGCACTCTGTTTTTCTCGTGATGGATCCAAACTCGCGATTGGCAGAACGGACATCTTGATCTACGACGTCGAGAGCGGGCGCCGAATCCTTACGCTCGAGGGACACAAGAATTGGGTCAAGTCTCTACAGTGGTCGCATGATGGTAACGGGCTCTACTCTGCTTCTTTCGATAAAACGATTCGCTGTTGGAATGCAGAAACGGGGAAACAGATTGGACAGCCATGGAAGGATCACTCTGACTGGATTCGCTCCATTTCACTTTCACGAGATGGCACAAAACTTGCAAGTGGGTCCGACGATCGGACCATCCGTTTCTGGGATACATCCGGTCGTCCCATCGGACACCCTCTGCGACACTACCATTCAGTGTTCGCAGTCTGCATCTCTCCATCGAACGACGTTGTGGCAGCTGCAGGAGGATCTGGAAAGATCTCGATTTGGCGCGTTCCATGCCGGGGCGACCAGGTATTCCATCCACTAGCTGTCCTTTAACATCCACTGACCCGTATCCACAGTCGAGCGAACCTACTCCTCCACCAATACCACCCGTATCACCCGCCGATTCACTTCAGGTAACCGCTCGCCTACCACCTCGCAAAGTCGTATTCACCAGTCATTAGGGATCTTACCCTGCGACTCCCTCCGTATATCATCCGCAGGTTCGTACATCTTATCTCAGTCCACTCGTTTCCTACGAACATAACCTTCGCGTGTTCATCTCTGCCACGTGATACGCAATTGCAGGTCATCGAGTCTCGGTCCCAGACAGATTCAAGCAACCGTTCCCTCTCGGCGCCACTCGATCTCACCCAGTGTATCGTCAAACTTGAGGACCAATACTCGGAAGGAGGCGCCTTTGGTGATGTATATAAATGCCACTACAACAGCCCTGCAGGCGCCACTGAGGTTGGAACAGTGTTCGGACTCTCGACCGCTCTTTATTTACGTACCTTCCTTCAGGTAGCCATCAAATCGTTCAGATTCAGGTTCACGTTGGACAAAGGGGACGATGCTTCTCACTCCGTCAAGGTGATTGAATATGCTCGTGTTGTCGAGGCGCGGACGTATGCTAACTGTTAACGTGGTACTTAGATGGTTCGTCGAGAACTCGGGATATGGAGGAGATTGGATCATCCCAACATCGTACCATTCCTGGGTACTGCGACCGGTTTCGGAATGCAAGGTTCACTTGCACTCGTCTCTGCGTGGATGCCAAACGGAAGTCTTCATGGATTCCTAGAAAAGCATGGGGAGCAGCTCCATGTCGCCCACCAACTCCAGTTTGTATGTCGTCCTTGCGTCCTCTCATCCACTTATTCATCCGTTCGTGATAGCTGTGGGACATCGCAAATGGGCTTGACTACTGTACGCCATTCCCACTGATCGCGGGACGTTATATTGACAACGCTATACAGTGCACTCTTTCCGCGTGTCCCCTATCGTCCACGGGGATCTCAATGGTGTATGTTACAATGCATTACAGATATACAGATCTACTAATCACTCCGTAGAACAACGTACTTGTCGATGAATGTTTCATCGCACGCTTAGCTGATTTTGGCTATTCTACGGTGGTGGGAAACATATCTGAAGCATTGACATACCTTCAGAGATCCACCGCACGACCAGGTGCAATACGATGGTGTGCACCGGAACTGATTCTTACGGAAGAAGAAGAAAAACCACCTGAAAGGACCCCCAAGAGTGACATCTACTCTTTTGGATGCCTCGCTATGCAGGTTCATCTGAAACATATGTAAATCCATTTGAATGCTAATCTCTTCATAGGTGCTTTCGGGCGAGCAACCATGGTCGGAAGTTTGGGAAGAGGCTGCGATCCCTGTTCGAATGTTCAAGGGGCAGAAACCCAAGCGTCCGAATTCGCGGGCGATGGATGATCGATATTGGGAATTCATTGAATGTTGCTGGTCATCGCCTGAGGATAGGCCTACAACGGCAGTGCTGGCTTCTGTTCTTCAGGATTTCTTGAGCTCCTGCCCGCAATCCCCATCTCTTCGTGATATGTTTTCGTCATCCTCGTCAT
The DNA here is from genome assembly GCA_038093975.1 of Chalciporus piperatus. Classification (NCBI taxonomy): domain Eukaryota; kingdom Fungi; phylum Basidiomycota; class Agaricomycetes; order Boletales; family Boletaceae; genus Chalciporus; species Chalciporus piperatus. The sequence goes on from JBBPTG010000085.1 coordinate 81,499, forward strand.
AGAGGCTCCAGCACTCATACCTTTTATACCTTGGATTGTAAGTTTGTGTTGATATTCCCTGCTGTTTTTCACCAATTCCAAAATGCATTCTATTCACAGTATTTGCTACCAACTGATTTTGCACCTTCCAATGTGGTTCATCCTGTGATCTCATATGTATACTATTAGTAGTTGTGGGCTGGATGACGTCGCATCGTGAATTTGACGCCTGTCACAAACGAAGAGCTCCCCGTCCTACATCGACTCCGGTTGGCTTCGTATGTTCATCTCCTAACGGCATCTGGCCTCGTAGCACGCCTAGCCCTTGGACGTGTCTAACGGGCTTGGCTATCTTACGTCATCGGCCCCGTTGTCCCAGCAGTGAAAGTAACCACCCTTTGGAAAGTATACTCCTTCTGAAAAGTTGCCAAACGTTGAGGACGACCGTTCGGTTCATATGGAAATCCTCGTTTTGACCTGTTAGTGCCGATTTCCTGGTGATGAAGTTGACATACAAAACGAAACTTGTCGATGGAAACTCACAAATCCTGTGTAAACTACGGTAAGCAGCGTAGGGTGAGCGAACGTCTCACCGAAAAGCCGCAGACTGAGCCTAGAGCAAAATATATCTGGAAAGCGTACTAAGAGGGGACATCGGCGGCTTACAAATAGCAGGACAGGCATGCAGCATATGCATGATGTCGAAGCGAGTGGAAAGACGATTCTCAACGCACTCATATAGCAACATGACTGCGGGTTTCTTCCCGGATCAACCCTTCGAGTTTGATATCTTGATGGAATCTGATCGAGATCACTTGAATGCTTCCGACGAACATCGGAGACGAAAGAAAGTTTGTCGGAAGAAATTTTGCTTGTCTGCCTGTCAGCGTCGCGGAGCCAAATATACAGTAAGTACACCAGAGCAACCCTTGAAAAACGACCCAGAGTCTAGAGGCTTGAACAACTGTGCAAGGGAAGCCTTCAAGCTCTTCAAGGTGAATCCGAGCTGGCAATGTGGAGGATCTTTGATTTGGGTCCAATGGTAAGTGAAGAGTGTCACCGCAATTTGTGATCCTCCAAAGTTGAAAAATCAACAGCGCCGAATCAGACTCACCTTGTCTAACAACCTGGAGGTTTTCCTTGGACTTGGTCCACTCCGACTCGAAGGGTTGCTCCATGACTGGTATCGTTTTTGTAAGTGATACTGTCGCGCTTCCCGACCTTGAATTGCGGAATCATGTTCTTGCCAGCTCGGATCCAGAGCCTCCGTGCCCTACTACATCGCTTTCCGCAATAAACGGGTCGTTACCAACCTCGTGCACATCGAGTCCCCGGAACTGCTGGCGTCGCTGCGAGACATATGAAGTAGAGCTGCGAAACTTTGAATTATGAGATCAGTCAAACGCCAGTTCGACTGATCTCGTAATTCAAAGTTTCGCACTGGCAGGGCAAGAATGGTGAGATCTACCAGTCAGCCTGAAGTCTGAAAAGTTCAAGTTGCAAACCAAGGTACGTTGCCTCGTGTCGCACAGCAAAGAACCAAGAATGGATAGATGGGTGCTTCTAGCAAGTTGCGGATGCGTATAACAACTCACAGCAAGTGTTAAACTTGCTGTGTGGACTCTCCCGGGCCCACTTAACAGCGCGTAGTACCTCTGAGTCAACGAACATCCCGGCTCTCTCCAAACCCACAAGTGTCTGACGAGGTAAATCTCATCCACCTACTACACTCAACGGCACAACTAAACACATGAACGCATCTAAGCGCCGTAATGAGCGACAGGGATTCCATTGGCATAGCCCCGCTCGTGACTTATTTCGCAGCCTTCTCCCCGTTTACCTACGAACCAACCCAATCCGCTGGCGACAACTTTAAGCGTCTCCGCCAAATATGTGGATGGGCCAATAAATCACCTGGACTGCTCAGCGCCCGACAAAACTTCAAAGATGCTCTCGTTCAGCAATTCAATTTTATCTATGGGAAAGATGGGGACGATTTGGATGCTTGGCGTAATCTTTGTAAGGCTATCAACATCGAGCCCTTGCCAAACACTCTCGTCGACTGTCGCAGAGTCAGTGAACGTTCTTTGCTCCTCGTTTGAGAGCTGACGGGGCCCGATCATACCTCAGCGCGTTGGGGGCGTTTATGTGAACATCGTTGACCTCGTCGACACCTACAACACTGGTTGCCATGTGCAGACTTTTGCATCCTTGGACGAGTTGGCGGAATATACGATGAAAACGAAAAGGATCTTCCCGAAGGCGAACGAATACGAGGGTGCATTACTCACGGAACTCTTGCAGGAGATACTCGATGCATACCATAGGAAGAGGCGGAATGGGAGTCGGAGGAGAAGAATGAGACGGGCTCGTAAACGGGCAGCGGCAACGGGTGGTACAGCCCAACCATCGGTATAGTTGGGAGATCGGGTGTGGTGGTCCGCCCCCCTTTTTTGAATCTGTGTCTATTGTCCAGTGAGGCCGCAGCCTCTTCTCAGACAGTACATGCGGTTTTGTGTGCAGTTCGTATGTATCGTGAATGTGTTGTATGTTAGCTGGGACCAGGGTATACATGTGACTCCGCGTTGTGTGGGGGGCAAAGCATAGGTCGACGATCGAGTTCAACATATAATGCAATCCGTCCCTTGTGGCCTCCCCAGTTTTGCAGAACAAGATACAGGACCCCGTGGAGTGGTTTCTCTAGAAAACGAGAGTCTTCAATAGGTGCATTTCACCCTTCGCTATGAAGCATCCAAAAATGAATCTTCAAGCTTCGATCCTTGGACACTTCGAGAGACACCGAGACGGAGCGCAAACGGTACTGTTACCAACCCAAATACCATTTGCGAGTACATGGATTCGTCAAACTCAAAGTAGGTGAGGTCGAAATTAATCCAGTACCGATTTCCTGGTGATAAAGTCAACATACAAAACGAAACTTGTCGATGGAAACTCGCGAACCCCCTGTACTCGCAAGTAGCGTCGGGTGAGCGAACGTCTCACCGAAAAGCCTCAGACTAACCCTAGAAAAAAATATATCTGACAACGCGTACTAAGAGAACATATCCGCGACTTACAAATAGCGGGCCAGGCCCCACAGCCCTGCAGAATGTGCACGATGTCAACGCTAGGATGATTGAGTGGAAGATAGACAATATTAAGGTAAGCAGAAAGCACGCAAGTTTTGCGCAAGCACCGAGCTCGATCATCTTGACGGACTCTGATCGAGATCCCCGGAATGCTTCCGACGAACATCGGAGACGAAAGAAAGTTCCGCGATCATGTCGGACGAAAATTTGCTTGTCTGCCTGTCAGCGCCGCGGAGCCAAATATACATGTCTTACTAGAACAACTCTCAGTGGAGCAACCGTTGAAAATGACCGAGACTCTGGAGGATTGACCAACCGAGTTCAAGGGAAGCCTTCCAGCACTTCAAGGTGAGTCCGTTCTGTAATGCAAGGTCGGGAAGCGCGACAGCATCACTTACCATTGACCAACACGATACCAGTCATGGGGCAACCCCTCAAGTAACGAGTTGGAGTGGACCAGCTCGCTGTTAATTTTTTCAACTTTGGATCACAAATTGCGGTGACACTCCCACACCGGCTTACCTTGGACCCAAAGATCCTCCACGTTACCAGGTCGGATCCTGAGCGTGCCCTACTACATCTCCTTTCCGCAGTCAACGAGTCGTTACCAACCCCGTGCACATCGAGTCCCCGGAACTGCTGGCGTCGCTGCGAACATATGGAGTAGAACTGTGAAGTGAAACTTTGAATGGGGAAATCAGTTCAACTGACGTTCGATTGATTTCTCAATTCAAAGTTTCGCAGGGCGAAAACTGTGAGACCTACAGCCTCAAGTCTGAAAATTTCTTGAAGTTACAAACCAAGCTGCGTTGCATTGCCTCGTGTCGCGTTGGATACACAGCAAAGAACCAAGAATGGATAAATGGATGCTTCCAACAAGTTGCGTCGGATGTGTACAACAACTTACAGCAAATGTCGAACTTGCTGTGTGGTCACAACTCTCAGACTTAAAAGCGCGTACTACCTCTGAGTCAACGAACCTTGCAGCTCTCTCCGAAACCACTAGCATCCTCTCATCCACCTATCACTCGACGGCACAACTAAACACATTAACGCATCCAAGCACCACCGAGATGAGCGACACGGAGTCCATCGACATAGCCCCACTCGTGGCTTATTTCGCAGCCTTCTCCCCATTCACCTACCAAGCAACCAGCTCCGCTCACGACAACTTTAAACGTCTCTGCCAAATATGCGGATGGGCCAAGAAGTCAGCTGAACGGTCCAGCGCCCGACAAGATTACCATGACGCTCTCGTTCAGCAGTTCAATTTTATCTACGGGACAGATGAAAATGATTTGGATGCTTGGCATAATCTTTGCAGGGCTATTGACATTGAGCCCTTGCCAAACACTGTCGACGCATGTCGTAAAGTGAGTGATTGTGCTTTGCTTTTCGTTTTGAGAGCTGGCGGTGCTCAACCATACCTCAGCGCGTTTGGGACGCTCACGTCAACATCCTTGACCTTGTCGACACATACAACACCGGTCTCCGTGTGCAGACTTTCGCATCCTTGGGAGAGCTGGCCGAATATACCATAGACACAGAAAGGTACTTCCCGAAGGAAAACGCATATCAGGGTGGATTACTCAAGGATCTCTTGCGGGAGATACTCAATCCGTACTATGGGAAGAGGCGGAATGGGAGTCAAAAGAGAAAAATGAGACGGGCTCGTAGACGGGCGGCGGCGGCGGCGGGTGGTACAGCTGAACCATTGGTATAGTTGGAAGACCGGCTCTGGTGGTCCGCCCTTTTTGCATCCGTGTCTTTTGTCCAGCGAGGCTGCAGCAACCCGTTGGACTGTCCGACTCAGATTCGTATGTACATGCCGTGAATATATCATATGTCAGCTGAGGTGGTCCGCTAGCATGTATTGTGAATCTGCTGTTGGATGCGGCCGGGGAGCGCGACCAGGGTATGTATGCGACTTCGGGTTTTAGGTTGTGTGGGGGCAAAGCACAGGTCGACGTTCGAGTTCAACATATGATACATTCCGTCCCTTGCGGCCTCCCCAGTTTTGCCTCCAGACGGATATGCAAAGTCCCATCCGTCCCAATGAACGGCGTGTTACTGTCAATCCCGACTCAGCCCAAACATTAAAAATGTATAAACGCCGCGCGTCACACTTACTCATACATCAGTTCTGCCCCTCTACTCGCATTCTCCTCGAGTGCGGCCACGATCGCATTCGTATAACCCCTGCCATCGTACCACGTTCTCGCCTTTGGGGGCCACGGAGCATCTTGACACGAAAACGCGTGCTGCAGAGCAGTGGAAAAGTCATGAGAGGGGTTGTATGCAAGGTGGTCAAGAGTATTGCTCTTCATGCGGACCTCGATCCTCTTTGGAGCCTTGAGTTTAGATTTAGAAGTGGACGAACTACCTGGAGAGAGAAATGGAGAAATGGATGGAGATGAGGAGGTTACTAGGGATTCTTCGGGGGGAGGGGATAACGATATGAGGTCGTTCGGTTGTGATGCGGAGGTGGAGGGTTGTGGAGGCAGATCGACGACGAGTCTAGAGTCTATCATCGTAGGCGGACTATGCTCCAATAGGCAAAGCGCTACCTGCCACCCCGCGGTCGAATTACGCGTAGAGGGTTCAGAGAAAAAAGTCAACGACCATATGCGGCCTGGAAGAGGTGATCAAGGTCAATCATACACGACTGACTGAATGGGTGAACGATGAGGCATACCTCGCGCTATAAATTCGGTCGACACACGACCTGAAACCCTCATCCGTTTCTGCCAAAGATAAAACTTCATATCTGCCACGAACGCACCCAAATCTCCCTCTATCTCACGTATCGACAAATCATCTGCAGGCAACGAACCTAACACCAGTGAATCCGTCCCTGTTCCGAACCCAAGTCAACGAAACCGCTCATGAGTTCTCGAGACGAACATCACATCACATACCTGAATTCGAACTCAGAGGGGCCTTTTGTGTCTCAAACGCTCCTCTCTGAGTTCTTAATGCCTGGAACAACGCCTGATTCGACGTCGCTAGACAAGCTAACCTCACCTCCGACACAGTCTGTTGGGAAAGAGGGGTCGCGTGGGCCACCATTGACTCGATGATCCCGTCCCTCTTATTCACGATCGCCCAATATATCGGGGAATGTCGTTCGATGTATTGCTCTTGTAATAGCGCGGAGAAATCTAGGTTGTAGTTTCGACAGGCATCTGCACAGCTGGACAGGAGATCGGGTGAGTCGGGGTTGAGGGCAAGGTCTCGGAGGAGGGTGAGCACGGTTTGGCGGACCTGTTTGGAGGGACGAGAGGAAGGAAAGGAGAGCATGGGTAGCCAGGATGAACTGGATTGTTTGGGTTGGGATGGACCAGGACTAGGACCACCACTGGGACGAGCCCGAGGGGCGTCAGGTATGACATGTTGGAGCGGGCTACTGCCGCTGGGAGCAAAGGTATTGGATCGCCGAGACGATTTCTCGTCCACTGCGACACGAGCACTGGCAGACGTACTGCTAGACTGCCCACTTTGACTTGTTGTAGCGATAGTCTCATAGGAAGGAGGTGCATCAGAACCGTCGCAGGAGTCAACATCATCTACGTCGTGGTACTTGTCGAGCACGACCATCGTTCAAAACGTTGCTGCGGTTCGATATGGTGAACTCGGATTCACTGGACATGTGGGGAGTTTCAGAAATCACTCAGTTCGCACACCCACGGACTTGGCTAAAGCGCATCGCCTCGACCCGACGGAATATGTTCAGGGGCTATGTTAATAGAGTCCGTTGTGTACAACAATCGATGTATAAAATATGGGATGGAGTAGGCTAGCAGATGACACAGTGCCTGGAAGACCCACTCTTCACAAGCCTCACCTCCAACCTTCCTCTCATCGTACCATCCGGTAACAAATGCGAATTCCTATTAGTCCGACGCATCGGAAAGAAATCCGTTCACAAATAAAAGGATGGCTTACTCATATAGAGGCTGAGACTTATCTCCTAGGGGAGACACGACTGCATCTGTGAAGTTCATACCGTTGTCAGACCACGTGTCTGGTTTCGTCGTAGGTGCCTCAGCAGCACCTGTGGGGTATTTCGGTCAACCATCGAGATAGTGGATTAGACCTGCACATACCTGGCGTCTCTCCTTTTCCAGTTCGACGACATAGTTTCCGGTTACCAGATGTCAAGTGAGATGTAATAGAGTTTGATTTCGAGGGTCCGGGAAAATCATCCATCCTATCACGAGTCGCAAGCGTTGCTTGAGGACGCACAGATGGAACATCGATCACGAGTTGGGAATCAAAGAACGTAGGTGGACTGGCTTCGAGAAGCGTGACCCTGACGTTCCATACACCTGCCCCTTTCTTGGACTTCCCGGAACTTTGTGATGGTGGGTTAGTGGAGAAAAACGTAACAGACCACATCCTGCCTGTCGGACGAAATATCGTTGAGAGGAAGTGACGCTGCAGTTCATACTGATCTCACCTGATGCGATGAACTCGATATTGACTTGTCCGATAGCCCTCATTCGCTTCTGCCAGACAGAAATCTCGAAGTGGGCTGTAAAGGCTCCTTCACTAGACTGTTGGACGTGGATATCATCCGAGGGACAAGGTCCCAATAAAAGGTTATCCGAAGCTACGGCGTATCCGTCAACACCGTCCATCCACGACACCATGAGCAAGACCAAACCCACCTGTCTGCAAGCTAGGATACCGAATGCCATCAGTCCGATGAAACGGTGGTCGGCGAACACGCAGCGCCTGGAACAACACCTGGTTCGAGCTTGCGATACACGCACGTCGTATCTCCGAAATCGTCTGAACGGATAACGGTCTCGCATGGATCAACAATGCCACGAGTAACTCTTGTCGATAATTCACCACGGCCCAATACATTGGCGTGTGGTCCGCGATGAACGTCTCTTGGAGAATGGATGAGAGTGAGAACTTGTGTCCGCGACAGCTCTCTGCTGCGGAAGCGAGTATTTCGTGTGCGTTTTGGTGTTCGCCGTTGGCTGAGCGAGAGGATGGATTGACGAGGTCGCTTACGATGGAAAGAATGGACTGGCGAGCCCGTTTGGAAGAGGAGGATACGAATGGGATGAGGGAGAGCCAAGAAATGTTCTTGCGTTTCACGTGCTTCTGTAGGCTCTTAGTTCCAGTGCTGCCTTCGCCTGGGGGAGATGAGGTATTGTTCTCGTCGAGTGGTGACTTTAGTGATTTATCGACCTGTATAGGAGGGGATTTGGGATTCGTGTAACTCGAGTACACTGCCGGATTGAATAGTTCTGAAGACGACGGCCCACCGGTATCCTGACGCAATGCGGGCGAGCTTGCTTGGTGAATAAGGGAAGGCCGGCGGAGAGTTATGGCATCGTAAGCAGGTGGTAGGTCACGTACGCCTGGTTCATGGTTGTCGAGCGGCTGGGCTCGAGCTTTCTCGTCCTGGACCAAAGGCATCGCGTCTATAAGCTGCCAACAGCAATTCGTTGGTCTGCTTCAAATTATAAGCAACCTGATGGGCATCCCCGAAAACGCAACTTCGCAGGTTGTTCACAGATGTGACGGCGGTACGCACAGCCCTGCAGGTGCTGCGATTCGCTTGATTGAGGGTTGGGATAGACACTGCCAGCGATGTGTACCAAAATTGAACATGTCTGATGACAGCCATCCGCAGCGGACACACCGCGCACCTGTACACCCTCGAACTTGGTTTCCCGATGGGATGAAGGCAACGATGTAAGAATTGGGACCTGGTTCAGCTGTACCGTGGGAATGTGATTGGTAATCAGAGTCCATTGAACTGGAGATCTACTTATGGTACTGCGCAAAGCCCGCAAGCAAGCCGTGACGCTTACAAAGCAAAAAAAACCCTAACTAGCTGGAAATCACGACACACTTCGATTTCAGCACAGTAAAATAAGATCGTGTACGATATACTACATGAAGCGGCCTTTAATCTAAAGAATGAGTAGAAGGATATGTAGTATGAATGTTAAAGTAGTCGAGAATTAAAGAGATGTGTCAGAATGATGTAGTAGCCAAAATGTTAGTGATATAACTCCTCGTCCAACTCATCTAGATCGCTCTCGTCTTCTCCACAGGTGACGCGCATCTCAGATGATGTTGAGCCCTCGATTCCTTCCATCGCACTCGCACTCGCACTGCAAGCCTCGTACCGCTCGACCGTTGCAACAAGTGCCTCGCACCGCGCCGCCTTCGTCTTCAAGCGAGACTTGAGGGGTATCTGTGGATCAACCCCGAGACGTCGATGCAGTTCGAGATGCGCGACCTGTCCCTGAGCCTCCTCGAGTTCATTCCTGGTGGATTCGAGGTGGATTTGCGTCGCTTGCAGAGCCTGGTTCGAAAGTGCAAGGTTTTCCTGTGCTTCCTGCAAGTGCTGTTGGAGGATCTTGGCTCGATGTGAAGGATTTCGTGGGAGGTGCTCGGGTTTCCTTCCAAGTGGTATGTTCTCCTTCTCGTTGAGACGATGCATATGCTGATACTGAGCTGCAGAGCGACGTTTTTTGGATGGCCGGTACAGGAGAGCACGACCCATCAAGATGCCCTTCACCACTCGAAGTTGTAGAAAAGTTGACCGAGCCAAGAAAGAGCGGCCAAAGTTAAGTCCGAGGACGATTCCTGGGCAGACGCGTTGAGGAGGAGCCTCAGGAGATGAGCATAATAGGTCCGAGCTTCAACTCCGATGTACGTGCCTCGGGCTTAGGGGCATTTTCAAGGTGAGATGCGAGATTGTACCACATAGACCTCGGTAAGTCTTGACATTGCAGAAAAGATTATCCCTGTATAGTTCCTCTCAAAGCTCTTTGGTGTCATTTTTCAATACTCATCCCGGTTATTGAGATATCACAACATTTCTGGGTCGGATACCCCATCTGGCCTGACATCTAGCCTCATATTTAATCACTACATACGTATCTCTTGAAATGGTAACAAAAAAAATAGTTATAAACTACTGCACGACATACTACCTACATCTATTGCTGATTTAGTGCTGTATTGGGTACCATCTCGAGTGATCTTTCTGCTGTGTCGTCCACTCAGGTGGAATCACGGTTCGCCGGGTGTGGCTGTGCGCCCCACCACTACTTACTGCTCTCATCACGCCAAATTCTCGTGTACCTCTTGAGCGCCAGCACTGTTAATGGGCCTTGCAAGGATGGCCCAATCGTCCATTTCAGGTCCATCCTCGATGGGTATGACTGGGTCGAAAACACATGCTCATAGTATGTGTATCGCCGAGCATCCAAAGCGTTCGAGGGCCACCTCCCACTTGCCAGTAAGATCAAGCATACACGCAAGATCCATCTTCTTAGACCGAATGAAGCTAAGATGTTGCCGCCGCGGCCCGGGGCTGTTTCTTCACGTCGCAAATCCGTCAGTCGTCATTTTCCCAAGCCTCATCCCTCCCAAGCCCGGGAAATCCCACTGCCCCGGCTTGTCTCCATGAGTCACCCAACCGAGCACATTCATGAAAACACCAGCGACTCGCTCAAACGCCAGCGTACCGTCCAACCCGGAAATTACAGGCAACGTTTCCTTCTGGCCCTCCTTGTCGATGAAGCACCGCGGGAGGTCGAGTGCCTTGTGTCCGTAGTTCTGCGCCGCACAATATATCGCTCTGATAAGCTTTGAGCCTGTGTGGGGATCTGCACCTCCACTGCGCGCGAATTTCACGGACGAAACGTTGGGTGGACGTGGAGTGTTGGTATACGACATCATAAGTCCAGCATCGATCCTGGGACGCCCGAGGACGATAATATATGTCGTTGTAACAGGTATGAACGCTCTGAGCAGCTTGACTTTAGCAAAGTTGTATGAAACAACCTTGGGCAGGGAAGGAAGAAAGTCGCGTTTAACGCGTGGATGAGGATAAAGTCAAACCGCGGGTTCCTCGCGCTTGCCAGATCCTGCAAGGATAGTGGTCGTAGTAAGGAATAAATAATATTATATATAGTAAGAAGAAGCTCAAACGATGTCGTGTATGATTGTATCCATTATCCAACCCATCCATGGCATAAAACCCCTAAAATCAACGACCACTGGGAACATATTTCAATCCGGAAGTATCAATGTAGTGATGTTCTCGGCTTTCTCGAGGGAATTCACGCCGCCCAGTTGCGACTCGGATAGCGAATTGTATATCGGGCACAGGTCGTCCCATGCGTCTACGGACGGCGTCAGTGCAGTCCACGAAGCGAAGTGAGATGCTTACCTGGGAGTGTGCCAATATGATTCCGCACCCCCGACGGACTCTCGGCCATCACTATGGCGAACCCACTAAAAAAAACTCGTCAACAAGTATTAACATCACAAGGCGGGAGAACTGACGCTTCTAAATGCCAGTCAATATGACTGCAAAACTGAACATTAGGATAGGCCACTAGTACGAGTTTTATAAGATCGTACCAATGCAGGAACCACGGGCCAGGATTATCGGTCACCCATCGAACAACCATCTGTTGACCTTGTATACCAGCTGACGTCACATCTCGACGAACGGGGTTCTTGTAGTTGAAAGTTCCATTGGCACCAGCGCTTTGGATGACATCAAAAGCATGCTGCAAGACGAGTCAGACGAGTACATGGTCAGTTGAATACGCACGGACACCATGTAAATGAATCGGGTGCTGCAACGGATATGAGCCACAGTACACCGCTACTGAGAACAGGAAACATACGGGACCGCCAAAGCCACCATTTGTCATCGTAAGTTCAACAACTTTGTTGGACTCCAACACAATGACGCTTCCGTTTGGCATGAGATCAGTTGCCTCTTGTGCACCGCTAAGGATCTGCAGAAGCACAGGCACAGGCGGAGGCCTGTATCGAACGCCATTCATGTAGTATACTCCGCCGATGTTGTTCGCGAGAATGTGAATATTAATATCTGCTTTCCCGTACTCGGGAACGCCAGGTGCTCCGGGGTTAATGAGAGCGTGAAGGTTTTGTTCCAGCAAGGGCATCACGCTGGCAGTATGGTTGGTCGTCGGATCTTCGTTTGGCGCGCCGCTATATCGTAAAATGGCAGAATGGAGTCCTCCCACGAAGCTCGAGTTAGGAGTATTCGGAAGGGCTCTTATCCAGTAGTTGCCGATGGGCTTTGTTGCGTTCATTACAACGGAGTAACGTTGCCCGGGAAAAACCTGGAGTAAATCGACCTGGAGGGGCTCCGTCAAAACTCCGTCGGCCTCGATTACAGTGAGGTTGTGCCCGTCGATCGAAAACAAGAAGTATGGAGCGCAGGACATCCCGACCAAACGGAAGCGATAGCGTTTCCCATATTCGACGTTTACAACAGCAAGTTCTGACTTGGGCCCGCCTTGGTAACGCCCAAGCCCGTTGATCAGTGTTGAATTAGCGGCGGCACCGATGATATGGTTCATTACTGGCGCGACAATGTGGTACCTTCAAGGGTCCTACTCAGAAATATATTTCGCTGAGCAACGAGAGCTCACCAGTCAGCAAGGGTTATCACAGTCGTTTCTGAAAGGCTATGTCAGCACGCGATACAGGGATTACATGCCACTTGCCGTCATCCACATCGTACAAGTAATGATAAGGATCTTCCGGATCATAGATGACCAAAGGTCCCCTCAGACCGTCGCATGTTTGTGATGAGTAGTGCGAGTGGTACCAATACGTTCCCGCTTGGTTTCCCACACTGAACCGGTGAAGGAATGTATTGTTCTGGGCAATCGGACATTGTGTGACGAACGATGTGCCATCAACATAGTTGGTGCCGTTTTGATAGAGTCCGTGCCAATGCTGAAGGAAGGGTGAATTACCTTCCAGAGCTGAAATACAACGTACATACCACACTCGTACTTAGGAACATGTCCGGATCCTGTAGTTTATTGATCACATTGAGTGCGAAACGTTCTCCCTACACGAAGGTTAAGTTGGGCGCATTAAGAAAGATATGGTCGGCCACACCTTGTAAGCCCTGATGAGTGGTCCTGGAAAGGTACCTCCCGCGAGGGTAGTCCTTGGTGATGTTGTTGGAAAGAGTGTCTCCGTGAATGAAAGGAAACTCACGAGCGCAAGAATCCATCCGGCGCAATCATCTGGTTGGAAATAGTCAAGTTAGTGACCGGTCCGATCAAATGCGGGAGAGGTAGGAGTGGGGCTGTTCGTGAACGCGAAACGATGGATGCAGCATAGCTGGTTGGAAGAAGGAAAAAGGCGAATAGAAACCAGAGAGACATTACAAAGAAATTAAATAACGACCACTGTTCGCTGAGACCTAGCAGCGATACACGGTAAATGGTCACTGGTGGAATGGGTGTTCATCCTCATCAAGTTGTTCCGGTTATATAGCTCGAGCTCGAGTGCCGCCTCACGAGTACGGCTATTGCGGCATTGCTCGTCCCTGTTTGTCAGGCACCCAGATACGTACTAATTCTTGATGCAATGCCACCACACTGCATTGAATATTCCCTTGGCACTTAGTAGGGACATTCAGGTTGGTACATACCACCTAACGCCGGGATGAAATGCAGATTTAATCTCCAGACTCCAGCGCCCTGGCATTGGACAGCTATCGAGGGGTGGAAATCGGAGGAGTCAGACATTTCTGAATCGACCTCGAACGACACAACGTGTGTTGGAGTCCAGTTGGACTGTTGCCAAACTTTACGAAGGTTGCGGGTCGCGAGTCCTGTGAACACGGTCCAGAAACTGTAAGCGCGTCGGCTGTTCTTGACGTTCCACCAACGGCTCGGAGTGGGTCGCTTGCTACCACTCGGAGTTATTATCAGCTATACATAACCTAGAGAAGAAACAAAAGTCCGTGCAGTGGGGCTGTGGCCTTTTGCACCTTGAGTGCTGGTAGACGCCATGGTACACCTGTAGATTACGCTGAAGTTCCGGCGGGAGCGCCGAGGTTGGCAGTGTCAAGGTTACAAATGCAACTTGAGTGCAACCACTTAACCCAAACTTAACCGATCTTATCCTCGTGCGCGTGGTCGCAGACAAGACCAAAAAAGACTTTTCTGCTCACATGACTCTGGGAATACACGCTGCCTCCAAGATTTGCGCGGATTTAATTTTCAAGCAGTACTACACCGTCTAGTATCTACCGACGAGACGGGCGGGTCACCAGACAAAGTAGCTTACAGGGAGCTCGAGGTTACTAATCCGGCAGTGTCTCTCTCTTGCATCCCATGGATAACTTAACTACACTCCGAAGGATTCAGATCACCTACTACTGTAGGTGTTATGCCGATCCCCAGGTTGTTTTTATTTACTAATACAACATCTTAATGTTTAGAAACTACATTGGTCCAGGGCGACCAGCATTTAAAATCGCCCCTTGTGTCCGTCGAGTTTCAAGCGGGTTAGACCAACCGCTCTGCAATTTGTCAGATCTGAGTCCACTTCGGCTCGGACGAAGTGCCACTGTCTCGAGGTACTCGTAAACATTCCTGTACATGTGACACTGACGCTTCATTCAGCGGCGCGTTGCAGCATCCATCCGCTCAAGCACCAACTGTGTATCAGCGCCAGAGCCAGGTAAGTAATGTAGTTTGGGCGGAAATCCAGAAATAGTACCCTGCCGAAGGTGAACAGCCAATCATGAATTCCTTGATCCGGGCCAACCCAATCCCATAAGGTTACCGAGCACTGCCAGTGGGTACAGTGCGAGTGAGCTAGAAGGGATCTCTGTTGGTCTCGAAGCGCAATGTCTCCCACGATGCGATCATTGAGTCTGGTTCACGCAGGTTCACGCAGACCGGAATTACAGTATGTCCCAATTGACAGCTTCCTATCACCTCTGATAGGTGATGGTTCACTCGGCATTAAGGCACGTCCAAGATGTGATGCGATTATGACCCCATCCTCCACATTTCGCCCATCCCACGCCGAGCTCAAAATAGGATTTTATACAATGGACCATGAAGCGCGTTCGAAGCCCGATCCTTTTCGAGTGCGCGGGTCCTGATCTGCGAACTTGGGTCTCGCTCGATTTATTCTAATCGGTACAACGTAAACAGTAATTTATCTAGCTGTCCTCTGTCAATGGAAAAGAGATAACCAAGTCCAGGAGGATGCTCACCAATCGACTTATAGGGCGCATCATTGTATCGTACGTGTGTCTCAAAGTAGGTAGTAATGCTGAATCCATCTCGTTGCCTTTGTCCATTGATTCTGAGCGCGAGCAGACAACCAGACCGAGATGAGCGCTTGAGCGCTCGTTGAACTATATACGGCCAGTCACGGTCAGATTCATTTTGGAATGTGTTGACGCAGGCCATGCAAAATTAGCGAGCCCAGAAGGGCGCTGATGCGGCGCCGTAGATCATGTTGATCATCAGCCTAAGAGGTGCACGTATGGGTGGGAGGGAACGAGGTGCCGGTAATCCCTGGAACTAATGGACACAGTTGGAAGAGACCCAATTTTCACTCTACATACTACGGGCCACATCACTGATCATCCTGATGCACAACTATCAGAATCGATTTGCGCGATACACGCTCAAAGTTTGATACGTGCGCATTTAGTCCCTGATACATCAACTGTTTTCGGCATTGTGTCCACGAGTAAGCCATATGCGGAAGGCCACTCATGTCTAGACGATCTAAGGGTATCTTCCCTCCTGTGAGCTTGAAAGTCTCGAGCGGACGACTTGAGCGATACAGGAAGCTCTGGAACTCTTTCATGTGGCCATTTTAATAAGATCAGTATGGCGCAAACTTGGCAGGTTCAGCATATCTACCAGCAGGAGATTCCCGAAATAGCCCTGACGTATTCTGGTTGAACGGGGCACGGGATGCCATGAGAGGGGGGTGGTGGTGGACAGAACTGAGGGGGTATCGAGAGGATATCAGTTTGTCCACCCCGGGTTGGGGACGGCGGAAAGAGCATCAATGATGACACTGCAGCTACAATGACGTGTTTTATCGATCGGGAGGTGCTCAGGCGTAAGATTGTTTTCGATTTTCGATTTAGGGTATGGGAAAACCTGATAGTAGCAAAGGTTGGGGAGCATCAACTTGAAGGCATCCAACAACAAACCATCGTCATATAGCTGGGCGATGTGTAGCGATTGGAGGTTTAGATGGGTAGGTGAGACCGACTTCGTATGCTTGTGAATGGCAACTGGGGAGAAGATAAAGTGGTCGAGGTTGGGACACGTTAGAAGGAACGTTGAGAATATGCGCTTGTCAAGGTTGCGGTCCTCGTCACATTCGATCACCACCGATAGATGTGTGAGGTTCGCCCCCATCCGGGGTTGAACTTTATTCGAAGGAATAGAGTGATATTTAAAATGGACTTAAGTTATTGAGTGAATTCCCTAAATTCCGTGAATTGCATGAGATTGCGTGGAATTTCATGCCTTTGCCGCGAGTTCCCGCGGGAGGTTTTTCCTGATGAAAATGGACAGAACGCCGACGTCGAAAACGACAGATCAAATCACGAGGGTGCGGAGGAGGGGCTGTGGTTGGATGATCGATATATCCCTTTTCTCATCGTTGCCATATCTAGGCAAAGACAGGCAAAGACGCTTCAATGCAGGTATATCCGCAAGTAAGAGATCCAGACTGTTCGCCTCGTCAAATTAAACGCTGAAGTTGGTAGACTGACTGATGTAAAGCCGCGAGAACTGGATGGTTGACTCTCTCCATCGAGGACCACGAACCCGGGGAGTTACGTCGACTTTAATTTCAGCGCAAGCAGAGAGGCCTTTGCATTCTTGAGCCAATTGGGGCAGCAACCGCCGCTCCCGGCGTGCCTTGCGACTCTGAGTTGGTGTGACAGACAACGAACACCAGAGCCTCGGGGTATTGAGCGCCACATCCCCCCAGCCCCTACATACCCTCGTCAGGAGCAATGGTGCATGGTCCCTATTTGGCGTGATGTGTATCTCCACCTTGGCTCCGGTCTGAGCGCACCACACCCGAACGATATACTAATCACAAGCACCAGATATTAATTGGTTTGCCTAGGAAAAGCTACACGGAAGGAACTGACGATCGGCAAACTGGAAATGATGTCAGGGCGCTGAACGTAGTAGGCTGCCCAAGCTCAACTACCGCATTCCCCCTCTCGCGAGCAACAGATGCGTCCACGACGGAGCAATGAGTCGGTGCGACCATCAGCGAAAGCGGGGATCAGATGACAGGCACGAAGGACAAGGGATCCAAATGCAGCACCTGACAACGCAACCCGTTAGTCTAGTAGCGGAGGATTGGGAACTTAACCTAGAAGGCAGCGAGTTCCCCGGTAGTGTGCCTGGAAAGACTTATCGATTCCGACGATCAGGAGATCAAGTGTATTGTGAACACTGCTCGTGATCTGAGGAATCCCGAGTCGCACTTTACGCTGGGACTAATGACGAATGATGACGTAGGGCATTGTGAGACCGTCCATGCTCGTGGAAGAGGTGCACAATGGGAAGGAGGACTCATCGGTGTTGTACATTCCTGCCGTTCCACTGTGCGTGAAAAAGTGAACTTTCGGTGTCCTCGATGATTTGCCCAATACGAAACGTGTTCTGCCAGTGCTGGGTACCGAGGATGAATATAGATTTGACTCACGAGGGGTCCGTACGCAACCTGAAGTGATATCCCCGTTGGAGTAGGAGACGTGCGGAAATTGAGGGAAGGGCAGCAGGGAACTCAGACAAGAGTGGAGGTCCGCAACCGCAACCGCAACCGCATGACTTGAGCGACCTTGCATGATCGCGTGTACTAGTATCGGACGGTCGCGTCTATTTGATATGAAACGACATAGGTAGACTCGCGCGGAACGATCGAGGTTGGTTCTGTGGGTATACACGGAACTGTAGAATCAGCGAAGTCACCTTACAGGCGGAAATAGGTCGATTTAACCATCATTCCGTCGCCTACCAGGCCCTACCTCAAGGTTGTGAGCTCATGATACAGTGTGAGCGGTAAACATGAGGATGATCATGTCACGGTCGGAGTTGGAAACCCCATTTTGCTCCAGTCCATCATATGGTCTTCTGGTCTCGCAAGCTCAAATCAAACCTGGGTCAGGGTGATGGCCTGACTCGAATTTGACTATCCGATTGAAATGGAACGAGGGCAAGTCAAACACAGGCTCGCCCTCCCCCAGATGCTTCTTCACTTATCGGATTGAGGCCACGAGCAATGTGGACAATGGGTGATCGGGCAATCGCAAAACGTGCTCTCATTTCTACCTCGCGGCGTTTTACTGGCCATAGTTGCTTGGCAGCCTGAGACGAGGCATGCACCAGAGTGGACACACAAGTTGCCAACCACCATAACAACCATCCAACAGGGAAGCAATATTCTTGTCCTGATAGGCCTGGTGCCAGCCGATAAGGGTTAACGTACAGAACGACTATTGTTCCGCATGGCACACGAAGGCGGTACGTACACGTCGCCGTCGCTATCGTCCAGGGAAGCGCTAATTGGATGGTGGTTTAGAATGCCAGCCTCTCATCTGTTCCTCAGTTCCGCTGAGTCCCCGAGTCAGCCCAATGCCATGTGTGAAGTATATCGACAGGACCATCCAATCAGGTCAGTTGATACCAATGCATGGGTCAATCATGTTTTCATGAGTGCAGTACGGTATTAGCGCCACTTCGCTTTAGACTTTCATTTTCATCGTGACTTCTGACTTCCTCGACATGGCCGAGGTCATACAACCCCCCCTGGAGATGTATAACCTCCGCCACGCCGTGTGAGTGCACTGTGGATGTATGTTCGACATATCATGTCCGACATTTCATTGAGTATTTGGCAGGAAATTTTCAAGGGCCGTTAGCCTTCTCAGGGCACTGTATATGTATCATCGAGGCTTACGAGCATTTATCCGCGCACCATAAATTAGACTCAAGGCAAGTGAATCGGCCCACCAGCAAATCATGATCGCTAAACTGTTAACTGGACTTCTCTTCGTTCTCGCGGTTGCACAACACGTTTTGTGCGCCACTTACTCACGTTCAAGCAGCCTTTCAGGCCAAAACTTCATCGACGCATTCACCTGGGAGACGAATGCTGATCCTAACTATGGGCGTGTGTATGTGACAAGCCCTCGCTTGCTCTGCATCGGTAGTCATTGACATATGGACAGGAACTACGTCGATTTGGCAACATCACAATCGAAAGGTCTCGTGTCAGTTTCTGGGAATCAAGTAACGCTACGTCCCGATAGTACAACTGTACTCAACTCGACAGGACCTGGACGGGATTCGTTCAACATTTTGTCGACTAACCAGTATACCACTCACGTCGCCGTGTAATTATGTCTCCCCTTAGTTCGTCCTCTGGGGTTGATATCCATCCTGCACAGTTTTGACATCGTACATATGCCTGAAGGCTGTGGAACTTGGCCTGCAGTGTGTATGTCAAGCGCTTATTTGTCGTAGCTGATCATATATACTGACACAATCCTCTACACAGGGTTGGTTGAATCACATTCTATCGTTGATCACTTACTCAGCTGGAGTAATATTTTATTTTATTAGGGTAAGCGTATACTAGGCAACCCATTTGATCTAATGCCTCATCTATTTTCAGGAGCTTGGCGCGAACTGGCCTGAAGGGGTATGGCTACTTGAAATTCGGACGGTTTCGTGCTAACGTTGGGATACATTAGGGAGAAATCGATATCGTGGAGGGCATCAACTCCCAAGCCTCCAACCTTGTGACTTTACATGCCAGTGCAAGTACGTCCTATCTTTTGTTCGTATACAGATTGGTTCCTCATTCACTTGTCGTAGATTGTACGATGCCATCGCCTCGTACTATGTCAGGGTAAACATATTCATCTTAATGTGCTGTTCTCGACGATCTCATCATAGTGTGATAGGACAAGCCAAGGAACAAACTGCAACGTTTATGAAACCAACAATTCAGGATGCGGTGTCTCGGTCGATACCGCAAACAGCTACGGTTCCTCATTCAATTCGGCCGGCGGAGGATGGTGAGTGTTCCTTCCTACTGGTACTCCGACACTGCATGGTGCTTACCATACTGAACCAGGTATGCTATTGAACGAACGACATCGTTTCTCAGAGTCTTCTTTTGGAGTCGACAGAGCTGTTCTGTTCCGAGCGATGTCAAGACCGCTGGATCGACGGCTAACACGGACAACTGGGTAAGGGCCTCTTAACTCGCTATGTCGTAAGAATTTCTAAGGTGTTCTGATGATTTCAATAGGGAACGCCTGTTGCATACTTCCCGAGCAGCATGACTTGCGATTTCTCGACTCATCTCAGCCCCTTCAATATCGTTGTCGACCTAGATTTCTGTACGTAGTTCCGTTCCACGCCTTGCCTTACGCAGTTGGAGGTGACCACTGTTATGCAGGTGGTGCATGGGCTGGTAATTCCCAGCTCTACAGCGCAGCTGGTTGTCCGTCGACTTGCTCTGGTAAGTTTGGCGTGCTTTTTCAATTACGACGAGGGGCTGAGGATCCGAATTTTGAAGATTATGTGGATAACAATCCATCGGGGTTCAAGGATGCCTACTTTACTTTCAACGCGTTGAATATCTATGAGTGATCGCGACTAGAGAAAGATGAGTGAATGTATGCCAATCATGGGTGTCTTGACGATGCCCAGGTATGTATGATGTTCGGGCGATAATCATAATGGTGTTACCGGTGTTACAGAGATGGCAGAGGATAGGGAGGATATACTCCCAGGTCGGAGAAGCAAAGTTGGGGAAAGCCCTTCGGGTGATTGAAAGTTGTGGGAGTTTTGGAGGATGATTGAGCACTGTACTTTGTTCTTCTTTATCAGAAAGAGTGATAGCGTGTTCAAATCTGGTCTTTCTGCCCCTGAATCGAATAGACATAAGATCAACAAACTTACAATCGTAAAGTATCTGGAAAGAGTAGACTTGTGAGTTCCATGCTTCGGCAGGATTGTGGCTGGTGGTTCGATTTACGCATCTGCCCTTGAGAGTGAAAAAAAGCGCAGCCTGCTGCCCATTGCACTGACGGCGCGCAAAGTCGGAAGTGCACAGGCTTTGCTTACACAACACATTACACTATTCAAAATAACTTAATGATGAACCTGGCACAAGGAGCCCTACAAAATAATGTTTAGCATATCTGAAGGTAATATGGTAAACAATAGTTTGAATAAAGTTAGCATATTTTACTGTTCATCATGTGAAAGATATGGTAAACCATGTTTAGCCTAACATTAGCATATTGTGAGATGCAATAATTGAACAGCATTGCAATCTGGAATTTAAATATCATTCAGATATCTCTTGTCAATTGTATCGGATAATAACACAGTGTTGTTGGTGCCTTATGGTGATAGAACTTGAACATTATTTGAATAGACTTTTAGGATGTTATTTACATATTGTTAACAATATTTCTTTCGCGGTTATTGTAAATGTGATTTCTCATATTGTTATCATAAAGACAGTCGAATTATTGTAAATGAAATATTTGAGACCCGTCATAGGGGTTAGGTTTTTTTTTGAAAAGAGGGGGACGAGCTGGGAGGAGATTCTGAACAGAAATGGGAGTCGATGAGGAGGAGTTGTTCCTTGAGTTAGAGGGAATGGACATGATGCGAAAGAGGGGGACAACAATCCGGCAGAAGTGGACAACAATCCAGCAGAAGTGGACAACAATCCGAGGGAAGTGGACAACAATCCGAGGGAGGCGGACAACAATCCGTGAGAGATGGCTAAAAGGGAATCATTAAATTGATGTCGTAGTAGAACCGCGAGGAGAATACTCACATGCGGAGTCGTTGAACCACATTCGCGATCATCTGAGAGCAGTCTCGAGGCGCTCGATGAAGGAGCGGAGCGGGATTGGGCGTAGAGAGCGTGGAAGGCCGAGTGCATGAGATGCGAGGACTCCGATGTGGGATTTGTCAGATCCACGCATACCGAAAGAGGTGGACAACGATCCGGCAAGGAATACGAGGGGAATACTCACGTTGTTGAACCACATTCGCGGTCATCTCGAGATACGCATGGTCACGTGGGTGAAGCTCATCACGACGCCTCTGCTCTGACTCGATACATAGATGACGAATGGTGTTTTCTAGAGGCTTTGATTGTGTTTCGCGATGACGACGACTTCTCGAATCTTTCGAGCCTTTCATTCTCCAGCTGCATCGCCACATCGCTGGCGCGGCTTCCGGTCGGCTCGCAGCGCGCCATTGGGATCGTCTGGTAATGGGCAAGCGATCCGAACGAAGAGTTAGGCTGAGCTGCAGTAGATGGGCGGGAGGACGCTGTGAAACGGGAGATGGCTAGCGGGAGTGTTGGTTCTGGGAATTCGGAGCATTGCTGTATCTGTCCGTGTAGCGTCAAGGCGGTCGTTCCTTGGGTCGATTGCCTATAGAGGGGATGCGAGGTGATGCGAAAGAGGGGGACAACGATCCGGCAGAAGTGGACAACGATCCGGCAGAAGTGGACGACGATCCGACAGAGGTGGACAACGATCCGGCAAGGTACATCAGGAAAAACCTCCCCCTGATAATTGTATGAAATTGTTGATATTATCAAGAAAAGGCAACAAAAATCTGATATTTTGTAGAAATACAACATTTCTTACATTTTATGTTGATATCCTGGCCCCCCCAAATCATTTCAAGAATTCTTGAGAATAATGCATATTACCAGCTATATTTTCATATAATTTGCAGTATATTATCTTGAGTAGTGGATGAATTAGCACCATTTTTTCGACCATAAAGGCCCATAATTTGCAGGTAATTCATGGATATTTCAAAACAGATTAAATTGATTCACCGGGTATGTAGCATACATCAACAGATTGGTGAAATCAAAGGAGGACTCGAAAACGGAATCAAGAATATAAAAACGGAAACACGAACACTGCCAACCATCATCATTAATCATCAATAAGATCCCAATTAACCTCTCCGAGAATTTCCTTCGCCGTGAGATCTGATGATGCCAGATTGACTGGCTTCTCACCACTAAAAGAAGCGCAGATGTCAAATGGACGGCGTGACGGGCAGAAAAAAAACCCACACTGCCGCGGAATAGATGCTGTGTGTCAGATTGTGGTAGGTGACCGGCTTGGAGCGGCGGAGTGTGAGGAGGATAACAACGAGTTTCTTGAAGAGCGAGTCGAGCTGTGACCCAGCAAAATCAGTGGACCGGCCTAGAATGGAATCTTGAATGACGGAAGCAACCTAGTTCAGCTCGTTAGTCACCGTAAAAACCAACCACACGAAAAAGAGCCACTGACCCCAACGGATGCCAAGGCGACCATGAACAGCGAAACCTCACGCTGGCCTACCTGGGTATCACTTGACGATGTAAGGCGACCAGCAAATTCTAGACCAAGATTGTTGTATTGGGAGCCGGCCGTGAAAAACGCGCATTCAACGGTCTTTGCAATCACCGGGCTCCGAAATGGCTTGGCCCTATCAAACCCTTCGTCCTCGGACCAGGGATAGACGAATGAATTGCCATGGAGGAGATTGTTGTTGTGTTGATGCGAGTTGGTCTGTAAGCCGAGGTGACTCGGGGCAACCATATTGATACATTTCTTGAAGCTGCTGCGAATCAAGGAGAGGCGTTGGGCAACCTGCAGCCACGGGGGGTGAGCCGGGCATGTAAGATATAATATGGAACTCACATAGTTGACGAGCGGTTCGATATAGAAGCGCTCGGAACCCTCCTCGAGGCGGTGTGCTATATCATACTCCCCGTCGTAACCAAGGGACTCTGCAGCCTTGATAAGCGAACATAATGCAATTTTTTCCAAACCTCCCATGCTGAATGGTGTTGACATCTTGAGTACTGCATCATTTGACATCTCCAGCATCACGTCGGGATCACCAACCACGAGTGCCACCTGCGCAAACTCGTAGCTGCCATGAACCACCTTCTGAATGTCTGCATTCTGGTCCTTCAGGCCAATTGCCGATGTCTTCTTTGTCTTCTTGAAGATCTTCAGCTTGGTACGAGACTTCCATGGCTTGGTTTCCTCGTCGCTCGCAGCAGACTCGGACATATCTGTGGTTGCATGAGTCGTCGAATCCTTTCCCCGTTTGACCGTTTGAGAGGGTGCACGAGTGGCATTGGATGTCCGTTTATGTGGAGCGGCCTGAGCTGGATTAGGAAGGATAACAGGTCGCTATTGAAACACGATAGTCAGTAGAGATATCATAGTGGGAATAAGACCAACAAGTAACCTCTTCCTCAAGCTTTATTTGCCGGCGAGTCATTTTTTCCTTGGATGGCAAATCTGCCTCGCTTGCGTCGCCGGCTGGAGACGTGCCTGGAATTTCTTCGATGTCGGAAGTAGGGGGTCCAGCAGGCTCGGAGGATGTCAGACTCGGTACACGAGACTTGAGGTGTTCCTTGGAGGGATTCTGCTGAGCAGCCTTCGAGGGTTGATGGCTGATTATCTTCGCTTGCTGTGAAAAGACAGGATGATAAGTTGGTCACGGAATCGAAAAATCACCTACCTCGGCTTGGAGAATGTGCTGAGATACGCTATCATATTTTTCTTCTGTGCTGCTGGCTTCATCAGAGCTTACTGACTTGTCACCGGCATCATCACCGCTGTCGTTATACTTGCCATCCTGGTCATCAGTACCATCAGCATCTATGCTTGGGGCACGATGAGTGCGCCGGCCGGGAAATTTGGGTTTTGTTTTGGTCGAAACAGTCGTGGCCTCGCGACCTAGTAGTAGCAGTGCAATCAGCGAAGGTTTGTCATAAGCGAAAAAATTCACTGTACTACTTACTGGATTTCAACTTCTTGGGTCTTGGGGCACGATGGGCTTCGACTGAACCAGACCGTTTGCGTTTCTCAGCCTTGTCATCTGAGCCCGAATTCCCTGTCCCGTGATGAGCGGGCGCTGTTTCACGTTCCTTAGGTGCCGCACTCTTCGATCCTGAGCTCTTGGATTTGGACTTCGGCTTCAGTGAAGCCCAAGCTGAGATAAAGTTAGTAAGTATTAACTTTGTTGGTGTACAAGGCTGACGAGGATTTTCAAGGAGCGCCGACTTTGCCGCACGAGAAGCTGCAGTAAAGGCCCTGATTCAGATACCTTTCCCGGTATTAATCTGGCTACTCACCTCGACCGCTGGACTGAGATGGTTCTGGTTCAGCCTCGGTCGGTTCGGTTTTCTTCTGCTTGGAAGATTGACTCCGAGTCGGATTGTCAACAGCAGAAACCTTCCCGGCACGGCCAGAAGCATGGGGCTTGGTATGGTCTTTGGATGCCATTGAGGTTTATGTTCGAGGGGGAGTCTACAATATAAAGGGAGATGAGCACGAGAAACGAGGAAGAGAGGGAAACGAACACGCGACGCGGCTCGGAATGGTTACACGCGGTGAGTGAATTTGAACAAACCCTGGAGCATTATCAAATAAGCATACTCAAGACGGCAATGTTTCCGTATTCTCTCTGCGCCTCTCCCCGTCCTTCCAAGTAGCATCCAGTATCTGTCAGAAAAATGGCTTTCTCATGCAATGGCTGCAGTCATACCTTTGGTGATCAACGTGCTTTTGTTCAACACCTCCGAAAAACACGGCAGCCAGGATGCATTCAGGTTCGCCAGGAGATGGAGGAGATGATGCGACGGCGTCCAGTTCGCGCTGATCTCCCGTCCAAACGTAAAGCCCGCCAAGAACAGGACTTGAGTGTTTCTGATTCGGAGTGGGTCGATGTTTCAGTTTTTACCTGTGAAAGATCCTCACGAGGAAAATAGGTCAGAATCCGACGAGTCAAACATATTCAACGGTGACTATTTTGGCACAGACTATCACGAAGAGGATTTCCCATTTCCCCCTGAGATTGACGGGAATGGCTCGGAGGATGATGAAGGAGTGAACGAACCCATACTCGATCTATCCGGTGTCGGCCAGGGTGTTCCAATTGATGAACTTGACGAGGAACCCGAACACGACCAACACGATCCAGTGCCAGCAAAGGAATCGGATACAGAGATGGAGGTCGACAACGAACAAGATTACCCACCTGAAGATCAAAATCAGCCTCCTGACGACAGTCGCTCAGAGAACGATCAACCCAACCCACCTCAGAATGTCTACATCGAGCATTTCGGCGGTCGCGCTGGTGAAATTATCCATGATCCAGAAAGCGACTCCAGAAGCCAGGCGGGCTATAATGATTACGGCACCCGACTTGCGAGCCATACCAACAACGAAGCAAATCCGTGGGCTCCATTCAAGTCGCAAATTGACTGGGAAGTTGCCCGCTGGGCAAAACTGAGGGGACCAGGCTCGACAGCCTTTTCCGAGCTGCTCGCAATCCCCGGGGTAAGTAAGATGCTCAGTCACTGCGTGAACGAGGCTAATGACTCCACGTGAATATACAGACACACGAGAAGCTAGGGCTCTCATACAAGACCACTGCCGAGCTAAATAGAATTGTTGACAGTCTTCCCGGTGCTCGTCCAGCCTTTGTCCATCACGAAGTTGAAGTAGCTGGCGAGCAATTCGATTTGTTCGCGCGGGATATTGTCGAATGTATTCAAGCTTTATTTGGTGACCCAGAGCATGCTCAGTACCTCTGTTTCGTGCCGGAACGCCATTATGCTGATGCGGAGAAGAAAGAAAGGATATATCACGACATGTACACAGGGAAGTGGTGGTGGAGTACCCAGGTAAGTGACTGGTTTCGCGAACCCGCCGGCACGATGGAGTTGTGTGGTAACCATTGAGCAGGTAGAGCTTGAGAAGCAAACACCTGGTGCAACAATCATACCCGTCATTCTGTCATCAGACAAGACCCAGCTAACGCTATTTCGCAACAAAACTGCATATCCAGTTTATCTCACAATTGGAAACCTCCCGAAGTCCATTCGACGCAAGCCGTCACGTCAAGGCCAGATTCTCCTTGCTTACCTCCCAACGACTCGCCTCACACACATATCTAACAAGTCCGCCCGTCGTCGAACTCTAGCAAATCTGTTCCATGCGTGTCTTGAACATGTGGTCGCACCCCTCCATGAAGCCGGTGTCAATGGCGTGGACATCACGAGCGGTGACGGTGTGCGTCGCCGAGGGCACCCCATTCTTGCTTCCTACATCGGCGATTATCCTGAACAGTGCATGGTCACCGGCGCGTACACTGGAGACTGTCCAATTTGCGACTGTCCCCACGATGAGCTCGGAGATCATCCTTATGACGCACCTCTTCGGGATCTAGATGTGATCCTTGACGCACTAGAACAATTGGGTTTACCATCGTATTCCGCGGCATGCCGCAATGTTAGAATCAAACCCTTACAGCGCCCATTTTGGACGAGCCTTCCCTATGTCAATATTTTCCAGTCTATTACCCCAGATATTCTGCATCAGCTATACCAAGGAGTTGTCAAGCATCTCGTTTCATGGCTCACAACAATTTGTGGTGCTATAGAAATAGATGCACGGGTCCGTCGTTTTCCCCCAAACCATAGCATCAGAATTTTCCAGAAAGGAATTACGAATCTTACTCGAGTAAGCGGCACAGAACACAAACAAATCGCAGCGCTTCTGCTCGGATTGATCAGCAATATCATCCATCTCCCTCATGGCATCTCACCAATCCCGCTAATAACGGCCACACGTGCGATTCTTGACTTTCTGTATCTCGCCCAATACACGATTCACAACAGCACCACTCTGCAAAAGCTCCAAAGTGCCCTAGATGATTTTCACGACAACGCCTTCGTTTTCATCGACCTCGGTGTTCGCAATCACTTCAATATCCCAAAACTTCATTCTCTACAACACTACGTACGGTCTATCAAACTATTTGGCACAGCCGACAACTTCAATACCGAAGCAACTGAACGTCTCCACATTGACTTCGCAAAAGACGCGTACAAAGCGACGAACCACAAGAACGAGTTTCTACAAATGACGACGTGGCTGGAGAGGAAGGAAAAGATTATTCGGCATTCCAACTTCATGACCTGGCAGTCACAGCATGCAACTCGTACTCCCTCCCAGGTTTCCGCTCGACGAGAACTCCATTGGCGCCCTCCGAGCATGGCCAGACCTCTTCAGCTGAGAATGACCATCCACCCATCTCGAAACTCGGTCTCCCTTGACGACATCGTCTCTCCACTTCATTACAATGCGCGATCCTTTCTCCCAGCGCTCACCCGCTTCGTCGCACTGTTCAACAATCCTACAATCTCCCAGCGGCGACAACTCGATGAACACGCACGGTCGGTGCACCTACCCTTCACATCTCTCCCGGTATTCCATCGAATCAAATTCTGGAATGAAGAGCTGCACGGAAACGATACCATTGATTCGATTCATGTCCAACCACCTGCTTACAACAATGCAGGTGTGGTCATCAGTCCCGCGCGCTTTGATACGGCGCTGATCAATGTTCGGAATGTCACATCCGAGCCACAATCTAAACGGCTACAGGGTAGGTCTTTTCTGTTGTCGCGGATTCGCTGTGACTCAAACCAATTGGGAAAACATCTAGACTTTCGTGTAGGTCGTGTGAAGCTCGTTTTTGCCATACCACCGAGGACAACGGACCTTCTCTTTCGAAGAGAGAGACAGCCACCCAAGCACCTTGCCTATGTGGAGTGGTTTACCAGATTCACCCCATCACCAGAACCGGCAACGAAGTTGTACCGGGTCCACAAAGCACTTCGAAACGGCGAATGTCTAGCATCCGTCGTGCCCATCGAACTCATCAGCCGCAGCGTGCACCTATTGCCCAAATGGGGAGGGAATGTCCCGCTAGACTGGACGAGCGAGAATGTCATCGATACCTGTCCCTCTTTTCTTGTTAATGCATTCAAGGATATGTCTACGTACTTCAATGTATACTAGTCTATTTGAACATAGTTATATTTTCAACAAAATCTCTCAATTAATGGGATTTTCAATAAATATAAGATAATGCAGTTAATGTTGATCTCGTGCCCATCCGGAATGCCCATTGATTTGAAGATAATAGTAGATAATCTGTATAAAATGTTGAAAATGAAGGTATTAGTTGAAAATGTTCGAAAATATGTGATATTCTATTCAATTATCAGGGAGAGGTTTTTCCTGATGTAGAATGTGAGGGGATTGGCATCCCATGAAATGGATGCAGGTGGTTCGCGAAGGCGACATTGCGCGCCATTGGGATCGTCTGCGTGGAAAACGTGAAGTGCAGACCGGTGCAGGTCTTGACGCGAATAACTGTGATCACACGCAGCATACGATCTTCACGATCTTCACCTCCGACTGAAAAGGAACCGGTGAGGGTGTCTTTGGTAGAAATGGATAGTAGCTCACTCACAACCAATCGTTTGTCACGAACGCGGAATCAGCGTCAGACACGGCGCGCTTCTTCCCTTTCCGGTCTTTGGTGGGTTCGTTGATAGTGAGAGGTGTGGTTGGAGCTGATGGGAAAGTGGCTCTCCGTGCCCTGGAGTTGCGGCAGATGACGAGTGTCAGGCTGAATAGAGTCGGAGGCAAGCAATGCCAACGAAGAACGAGGCTGAGCTGTAGAAGACGGAAAGGAAGGTGCTGTCAAACGGGAGATGGCTCGCGGAAGGGTGAGTTCTGCGAATTCGGAGCACTGCTGTATCGACAACGATCCGGCAGAAGTGGACAACGATCCGACAGAGGTGGACAACGATCCGGCAAGGTAGAATGTACCACTGAAGCGACCGAGGCCGAGCTGGTGGCGGCGGCGGCGGCGGGGCGTCGTGTTCTGGGTGTGTGCGAGAGGCCGTCCCGGGGCCAAAGCCAGACGCAGCCAATGCTGCGAGCATGTTAGACAAACGGCCACTGGCCATCAGTCCGGAAACACGAGGGCGGAGGTAGTCTTTGAGGGCTTGGAACGTCGCAATGGCATGAATCGAGACTACCATATTCTGGAGATTGCGTGGGATATCGGAGTCGTTGTCTGCGGTCAAGCGGAGCCGTAATTGACGAGCGAGCAAGGATGGGGAGCTGCGTTTTGAATCTAAAGATGATCGAGTTTAGCGACAGAATATGCATAACAAGAGTCGAGTTACCATCACTCCCTTGCGCGATAGTGATCACCTCAAAGTTCTCCATCCTTGTTAGACTTTCTTGCAACTTCTTGACCAACATAGCAAGGGGAGATTGGCCCGAATGTCCACCTCTTGGCATCCGGCTGAAGGACTCGTACGGAATCTCTTCGCGACGCTTGACAGGAACTACACGATCTGAGTGCACAGCGATGCACCATAGAGGTTTGACTCACCTGGGCCTGCGAAGCGAAGCAGTCCTTCGACGGCTCCACTCTGAAGGAGTTCGAAACTGGAAACAGAACCCTCCGAGGAAAGGTGATCCGCAAATTCCCTCAGAGTAGAGACCATGGTCTGTTCAGACGTTTCGGATATCGAGAGCTTCTTCACCAAGCGCCGAAGATCATCGAACGAACCATCGCCATTACCGCTAGTGTCGTCTTGCCCGAGTGAGTACTTGAACCGCATGATACGTGCGCGCAGCGTGATGGAATCTTCGGGCTCCAGAGACAGTGTATGATGCTTCTTGTAACCGGTCGTAGATGAGGGATGGACGGCCACCACATCAGGCTCTCCTGTAGCAGAAAGCTCCGACGCATCCTTATCTTTCGACTTTGTCGTGGAGAGCATTCTGGCAGCGGTGGCTTCGATTTAGTTGATCTCGTGGAAGACACCCTCTCGTCGCAGGACTTTTGTAAAAGAAGGTCAACGAGTTGAAGAGCTCCGATAACCAGCGACGGGTGATCTTTAGAGGATAGAATAGACGACGCAAAACTTGCAACTGGGACGAGCTGGGGTTCCAAAGCGATCAGTTGCAATAGCGAGAGGATGGATGAAACTACTGACGGGTTCTGGGTTGGAAACAAGAGGCATAGCCTCATCCGTGTCTTGACCCTGCGCGTCTGACTCTTGGTTGGTATCTACTCCTGAGCTGGGGATGGGGTGTGACACCGCTGCAGCAGCCTGTCGAGCCGCAGAACGATCGGCTTTGGCCTTGGCCTAACCGTGCGTGTTAATGCCTTGTCTGTGTAACTCTTGTGATCGAAGACACCATCTTAAAAAACGGTCAGCGTAGGGTCCTGCGCAGAGAGGAAGTATGTTTACCTTTAGGCAGAGGTGGCATAAGCTCGGACACCAAACTGAGCGTCTCTTCCACCTGATCTTTCGAGCGGTGTACCAAGTTCTCCATTACTGTCATATGCGTAACGTCGCATCCAAGCCCCTGGCCTGTGACCATCTCGGGGAGATGCAGAGGGTAATACACCAGTGAGAATCTGGTGCAGGGTGTCCACGATGTCCGCTTGCAACAGTGTGATTGTGATTCGAGGACTGGCGCGAGCTGCGGTAGCCAGCGCCCTGAGAAGCAACGTGTATGTATTTGCTGCAATCGAGGGCGAGCCTCCCGATGGCATAAGGAGAAGATTAATAGCACGGATCGCAGTTTCGTCCAAAAGGTTCTCAAGGTTTTCGGTGGATGCACGATGGTAGGAGTCGATGATGCGAATGACAGAAAGACAAGCGAATTCTAGCAGTCTTTGATCGGAATACCCCAAGCAATTGCGGATGGTTGACCAGACGCCCAGAACCATTGGGTAATGGTCGGAGGAGATGTTCCTGCAGCAGTTTGCAGCAGCCTGGAGTTCGGTCCTTTGCACTGCGGTGGAGAAGAAGTCAAGATAATTCAACAACGCTGCGAGCCCATTCTCGCGAACGATGGAGCTCGAAAACTCCTCCGAAAACTTCTCCAGGGTCTGTGGCATCACTGTGAGAAGTAGACGAGGTATGCATAGATAAAGGACCTACGCTGAGGGTTTGTTCGGCCAAATCCATATACAAAATCTCGATCAACTTGCTGCAGAGGACGGGGATAGCACCATGGTACACTACGGTATGGGCTACCCCGGGAAGAGCCTCAATGAGGTTCGCGAGGCATCTACAAGCAAGCATTTGAGCCTCCAGGTTGTCGTCCCCTTGATAGTTTCCTCCGGCGCTGATTGCTAGGGCCGCAGCAAGAGCAGCTTCGGGATCGGGATCTTCACCATCTTCACCTCCGTCGTCCTCGTCGTCCTCATTGATACCTCGTCCGCCAAGTATCTTAACGAGCTCCCGCACGAATTCTTCGACTTGGAATGAACCGGCTAAGGTGTCCTCGGTAGAAATGGATAGCAGCTCGCTCAACTCCTGCAGGGTCACGAGACGGGTTGTCGGGCTCGCGGTGGACTTGATGTTATTAAGCATGGCTTTGAGACGCCCTGAAAGGGAGACCATGTATGAACCGATGTGTCGATAGTCACCGAAAATGGCCATCGCGGCGGTCTCGTCCAGGCCTCCAAATCCTCGAGAAGCCTCCGTTGGAGACCGCTCCTTGTCATCTCCACCATCGTCAACGTCGCCCTCGGCGGGTAACGGTTCATTATGTCTTCGTCATGTATTTTAGATGTACTTGCACCGGCTGCGGCCTTTGCTTTAGCGGCCACTTTGCCTTTAGTTGTGGCGGGTCTACTCGATGTTGTGGTCAATACATGGATTCGTGAGGAGGAATCTAGAATACCTGGATTTTTTGGGCATCGGGGCAGAAATCGAAGTGGAGGATAGGAACGATCAGCTGCATGAAACGCCCGACATCTGGCTTTCTTGCTACCTTTGTAGGAGGGGCATTCTCGCTGGCGCGAACGAGAGGCTTCCGGTCGGCTCGCAGCGCGCCATTGGGATCGTCTGGTAATGGGCAAGCGATCCGAACGAAGAGTTAGGCTGAGCTGCAGTAGATGGGCGGGAGGACGCTGTGAAACGGGAGATGGCTCGCGGGAGTGTTGGTTCTGGGAATTCGGAGCGTTGCTGCATCTGTCCGTGTAGCGTCGAGGCGGTCTGGGACTATCAAGTATGTTGCACAGTTTTAAGGAGTTGTTCCTTGGGTCGATTGCCTATAGAGGGGATGGGACGTGATGAGAAAGAGGGGGACAACGATCCGGCAGAAGTGGACAACGATCCGACAAGGTAGAATGTGAGAAGCAACGTGTACGCGGTTGTTGCAATCGAGGGCGAGCCTCCTGATGGCATAAGGAGAAGACTGATGGCACGGATTGTACTTTCATCCAAAATGTTCTCTTGATAGTTTTCTCCGGCCCTGATTGCTAGGGCCACAGCAAGAGCAGCGTCGAGATCGGGATCTTCACCTCCGTCGTCCTCGTCGTCCTGATTGATGCCTCGTAGAGAGCCTGAATATCCGGTAGAAGAACGGGCAGAGGAAGCGACCAAGGACGAGAGTCGAGAAGTCCACAAAGGGTTCTGTGACAATCCGCATTGTCGCGAGGTCGGGAAGACGGAGGGAGAGGGGGGGGAGTCGTGAAGCGAACGGTGATCAGTCGCTTGTTAGGGCGTAAAGATAATGCAGTACCGACAGCGCGAGGCTTTTTGGAAGGTTTGAGATCGACGAAGTCGACGAGGTCAACAATCAGAAACTTGAATTTTTAAGAGACAGCTGCAAGCGGCAGTGGCATGTCGTTGCTCGGTGATGCC